>LGRX02035412.1:0-31847 GCA_001247695.2 Cymbomonas tetramitiformis
CCCTTAGATGTGTCCAACGTGTCTTGCTTGCAGATTTTGCGGTTACTGGATCCAAAACTGGGAGACGAATGGCGGAAGGAAGCTCTCGAGTTGAAGAACTATCCGAAAGAACTGCAGCCTGTTCTTACCCTAGAGGCTATAAGCACCTCGCTATCAGCCTTAGGGTTTGATGTACGATATTTTTTCTTTGTTCTGAAAGTGGCGAAGGAAGGAGCATTAATGGCCGATGTGGACAAACGGAAGGAGTTCTACCAGAAATATGGGATCAGTTGCAAGGGCAAGTTTTTGACTGGCACTGAGTTCAGCTCGTATTGTCATCGTCTTGGTTTCATCAAGGATGTCATCGAATCTGCCAAGGCCAAGTTTGCCTCGCTGATGGGTTGGACTAAATACCCAGATTGGTATAAACACGCGGAGGCTATCAGGGACGTCTATGATGATGATGAGGATACGCAGGAGACTATACTCAAACTAAACGTTGACACCCCTTGGGGACCCTATGACTTTAATGGGGTAACGTACCGTGATTCGCAGCATATGACGTACGTGCAAAATCATCACCATTTTTTTATTCAGGACGTCCACGGAGAGCCTGCTGATTTTGAAACCAAGCTTCTGGTGTGGATGTTAATCCAATCTTCCAACAAATTCTACACTGCACGCTTCGATGAGGTCATGAAGAGCATGATGAAAGCAAAACGATGGAAGCGCGTTGATTCCAAGGAAGGAAGGGCTATGGACAAGAGTGTGAATAAGCCATCGCAGGATACCATGCATACCTACAAGACTCTTGTGGATTGCGCTGGTGAGTTACAGTAATCACTCAGTTATAAGGAACTCCTATGCTAAGGAACCAGCCAGCCTTTCGGGGGGGTGGGGGGTACCCAAGTTGATGAGAAAAGCTGGCTGGACTTTTTTTGTTATGGAATCACCCTGAAATAAGAAATATGGTGTTGGCTGCCTATCTTAAGGGGCATTTCATACACTTCATATATATTAAGAAATCTAGGCTGGAAATTTTACCAAAATGGTGTAGGCAAATGCTATTTTTATCAGATTTTTTAATAAAACTCTGCAAAAATCAAGGCACAGTGCAATATGATGCTTAGGTTCATACGACACTACAACATTATACATTCACCCAGAAAGGCTAATTTAATTCTTTCAACTATGCACGACTCTCAGGGTCCATTTTCTAGGTTTTGAAAATTTTAAGAAATGTGGCTGGCTATGTACGGATGGCACGTGGATGGCTATGGAATATGCTGGCTGGCTTAAAAGATCGCGGTCACTATTCTTAGCAGATTCCATAGGACGCTGGCGCTGGCCAGGGGGGGGGTACCCAAGTTGATGAGAAAAGCTGGCTGACCTGGAATTTACGGTTTTCTTATAGGTGGGTGATTACTGTAGTCCTCACAAGTATTTTTTTTAAGTTGCAGGATTTCAAGTCCTAATGAGAGTTATGTTTTGCTATGCAGCCACGCGTATGATCTTGTGCTACATTCACTCCTTGCCGGGTGACTACATCGAGATTGGAAATGCCCGTCGCTTTGGGGCTACGTTCACGATTTCGAAGCTTTATGGCCCTGCCTACACTGAGGCACCCGTATACGACCTCGCATGGTTTCTGCAGACGTTGGGCATCACCCATACGAAAAGGGGGTTTGAGGAAAACTGCCTGCATTTGCTATGGGCGATTCAAGCAGGAGCTGGGTCTCACATTAATATGGCCCCTGCAGTACTGGCAGCGTCGCGGATGATGGAAGCCAAAGAAATGCCAGATATCAATAACGAGATCGCCGCGTTCAGTGCGAAGGTGACCCCGTTGATACACTTGTGATGATCATGCCATGGGGATGTAAGGTCAGTTGGTAAATCCACTGAGAAGTGTGACAATCGTATACGATTGTCAAGCTCTGGCGTTACCTTGACTTAGAGTCTGCGCTGTCTCTGAGTTCGAAGACTGATTCTGATGCGTATTACAGGCCGTTTGGGAATGGCTGGAACTCCATGTGAAAGCGTCACGCCGGGGCGAGGGGATGCCGGATGCTCTGAACGAAACGGAGATTTTCGATCCTGATTGGGAGCCGAAGAGCGCGGTGATTGAATTCATGGAGCTGAAAATCGAACACAAGGAGCTGCATGCTGCCGAGGGAGTCCAGCAGCCGGTGGACTTCAACAAGTGCCATCATGCGTTGCTGAAGAAGCTTCTGACGGGTTTGCTGGAGTTCGGAATAAAGGTTAGAGCTGTTCAAATATCTACATTGCAATGTATTAAGTATTTGCTGCGTATGTATTTCAAAGCAGACTGATGTAAGCAATGTTCCACAGGTTAACGAATCTCTCGCCGAAAGGAATAAGAGTGCACGCAGCAATCAAGTCATGGTCAATTGGCGCAATGAAAAAACATTGCAACACACTCGCTATGGAGTGGATCTGATCTTTGTGGATGGTCCTTTTGGGCTGTTTTCGGAGGTATGGGATACCTATTCAACGGACTTCTACTCATACATGGGTGGTATTTGCATGTCGACTATGGATTATGGTGGCATTGTGATTCTATTCTTACCGGACTCGACTACCCGCAGTAACGTGACTATTAATGGAAAAACCTGCGCGATATCGAGGCAGCAAGCAATCATCGATGCCTTCTGCGCTTCGACCAACGGATGGCCGCTGCAATGGACATGCCACCAAACGGTTCAATACTGGAATCGAGGCGGAGGACGCATAGGTAATAATGCGGCTGGTCCGGTCAGCGTTTTGCAACCGTATGTGTTGCTGCACTTGGTGGAAGATCCCTCAAAGAGTAATAAACTACCGAAGTGGGCCCCGCTGCGAACAACGGTCGGAAAGTTTGCGAACGCGTTCACGAACATCATGGTAAGAATCCTGGTATGCATTCATATCTTGTCATGAATGCAACTCCGCTAAACAAAATTGTCAAGCAGGTGCACTAGCTCAGACACCCGGACTTGACGTGTGACAATCGTATACGATTGTCAAGCAGGTGCACTAGGTCCGACACTCAGACTCGCGTGTGACAATCGTATACGATTGTCGAGCAGGTGCACTAGGTCCGACACTCAGACTCGCGTGTGTTGTCTGTTTATGAACAGGAGGTACCGCTGCCACCTAAGGAGTATCTGAAGAAAGAAGATGGACAAAATATTCGCAGCGTTCAGAAGCCAATCCGTCTTTACCGTGAGCTGATGCGCTTGTACAGCAACATGGATGCTCGTGTTATGGAATTTCCTTGCGGAACGGCTCCAGCCTCCATGGCGGGGTATATGGAGCAAAGGCATGTCCTTTCGATCGACATGGATGCAGAGGTTGTGAAAATGGCCACAGCACGGTATTCCGAGGTGCTAGCAGGTGACATAGCGCTGATAGAAAAACAAAAGGCCAATGTGGGTGATGACGACGTAATGGAATTGACTGAAGTCGCGGATGCTTTAGGTTTGGAGACTGTGCAGCCAGACACGGGTATGGAGGCTGATCAGCCAGAAGGTGGTTTCGAGATGCCAGACGATCTCGCGGCAGAGTTGCTCGAGCACACCGACCCTGTACCTAGCGTGTAAATCTGCATGAATGCTAGGAAATTTGACACTGGCGGGCTCCGACCCTAGAACCGAGGACACCCACAAAACATACAATTCAGGGTATCACAAAATATCCAATTAATTGTAATAATACAATCTGCGTGCACAATAAAAATGTTGCACATACCCGATCATAAATCGTCCGCTATGATCCATCCCCCGAGCCCATCCGTTGTACTGTCGAGTTCATCTTGTTGAAGTGTTTTTCTTGTATATGTCATGCATTGGCATACTTTGGCAAATAAACTCTCTTCACGGGGAACCGGGTGGAAATAGGAGCGACCAGAGCGCAAATATTGATCAACAATGCGTATCACGCGTGCCGCAAGCCGGCATGTCATGTACACATCGGGGTAACGATTCAAAATTCTATTGGTTGCCGGCGCGTTTGATAAGCTATCGATGGCCCACACCCCAGCGTTTGACAGGTCATCGTAACGGAACAACACACTGATATTTACTAACGGAACATTGGGCACATGGAGCATGGAAACGAATGGGGAGCAAGTATCATCGCCACATCGAATCTGCCATTCCAAGATGGGAAGTGAGGACGATTCTGATCTTTCAGTCGAATTGAATCGCACATGTAAAACATGTTCGTGGGGGGACTCGGGCAGTGGGGTTAAAAGAATGGTGTCCAGCGCGAACATTTTGAGGTGGTCCGCGATTAATTTCGGAGACATGCACATTCCGCTAGGAGCCACCATTTCAGGATATTTTTGATGAAAAATGCTTTGTAGGCGTAGGAGGGAGACATGGGCTCGGTGAATTAAGAGACGAAGGTTGGCGTCATCCATAATAAAAATGTAGGCGGTAAGAAGAGAGCGGGTGATAGCGTTGCCGCAAGGGACTAGCCCAACACTTAGCGCGGGTTGCGCACGCCCGATTATTGTATCATTGAACTGTACGCAGACACATCTTATTCGGCAGAGATTCCCGAGATACGTATATAACGGTTCATTGGAATGATCAGGTCCGTAAGGAATGGCCTGAAAGATTTTTAACAATACGTTGTTCGGAAGATGCATTATGAGTCAAAAAAATGACGTTTATCTATTACTTCAACCCCTTATATTTCGAAACAGCCGAAGGTCGTGGAACCCGGGTCTGACACCCATACTCACGTGCGACAATCGTATACGATTGTCAAGCAGGTGCACTAGATCATGCACTGCGTGTATGGAATGATGAGAACGCTGTATACGGAAGTAGCGATAATGGTAGCTGTGTGGAGTATGCAGGGTATGAATAAAACACTACTTAGAACAATCTATTATTTTCTTATAATAATTGTTACAATTATCATGTTGTTAAAAGCCAAAGTCCAAGTCCTCGTCTGGCATATCCGCCGCACAGTTGCAAGCTCCTAAATATTGATCTATACTCTCACCGCGCTGCTCCGGTAACAATAAATCATTTATCTTGTCCACAGGTATTTTCAGATTTCTAGGCGTTACCCACCTCCCCGTCCAAGGGTTCCTGGAGGGAAATCGATCGAGATGCATCAAGGTAAAGAATAGGAAAAACCGAGTTCGGCGTACATAACGGTATCCTGCAGAGATTTCGTCCAAGTCCCAATTTCCCTGAATGATAGGCCTTTCGCAATGCACATATACGTTTTCTGCATTACAGTTTACGCAAGGTGTATGACCGAAAATGGACACATTATTTATCATATCTTCATCCTCGTCAAAACCATCTAACCAAAGCAATACGCGCTGAACCTGCCGGGTCAGCGCCATTTCTCAGGAAGTTCTTGAACGCGAAAATAAATGATTAAAACTCGCTACAACACGTCTTAAGTAGGCATGGGAGCAAGGTATTTTTTTCCTAACGGCAATTGCACCACTTTCCGTCGTCATCCGGTTCCGGATTACAGCCTGTGCCCTGGTCAATCAACTCCGGAATGAAATCGGTGGGAACCGCCATTGTTTTTGGGGTAAGTGCGCCAGGGTTGGCTTGCGTTGGAGTGTACGTATATTGCGCAGTAGTGGCAGGATACCGATGCGCATCCAACAGTTGAAAATACCATGTTTCCCGAGTCTCGCGGATAAATCTCCATTTAGCCTCAGAGGGGTCATGTGTAGGAAACAGCGCAGGATCGACGAACACTTCTTCGCGATATAAAAACAAATTCCAGGAATGGCACACACAGCATTTTTCGTATTCGATATACATACGTTCAAGTTCAACAAGTGCGTCTTCCATGAACTGAGGAGTATTCATATTGTAGGAGGCTAGGTTGTTACTGCGAAAATAAATGAATAAAAGACATGTAACATTACTTATATAACAATAAACTTCGCGGGACTTCCTTGCAACACGGTGCTGACAATCGTGTACGATTGTCAGAAGTGTCTAGAGGGTAGTTTTGGTATGCACGGCGTGATGAAACATATTGTTTTTCACACATGTACGTATACGGTTTATTTGTGTACACCCACGTGACATAAGTGTTAGCTACCAAGCATACGTCTCCTCATTGCACGCGCTAGCATCAATTATGCGCGTTACGGTGCAGATTCTGAACATACGCCCGCAAACTGCGCATCTCCTTTCATCTTCCTGCAGCAGATCGCTTTCCAGCTCTGTCAGGGCACCGTGCGTAGTTTCGCTGTAGCGTTGTCTATTTCGCCAGCCCCGCCACTCCAAATCTGAGTATCGGTGGTAGATCCACCCGCCCTCATACCAGTACACGAGATGCCTCACCCCGAACCTTTCGCTGGATCTACGGCCGTGGACGTACATCGGCCAAAAACTCCACCAGTGATAGGTCCTGAGATTAACTGCATGTTGCCCGAAGTCCTCCCAGTCTTCTTCAGCTTGTTGCCGCGCTCGCCGCCACAAGCGGAGAATTAAACGGTCTTCAGGAACCCATTGGGCTTGTTGTAACTGGCAGTCGCGAAACGTAAAAGTATCGAAAGGCCATATCCAATACTGCAATATTCCAATACTGGGCATAATGGTGAGGTAGTCTAAGGGGTTCTATGTGACGAACGCAGGTGTGAGCAAATGACCTCCGGTTACAACTCCTCCAACATATATAACAACATATATACTAAAACCCTGAACCTTGGACGCCCCGATATGTCTATGTGCAGCACACCTGACGCCAAGACTCACCTGCTTGACAATCGTATACGATTGTCAACCTCTGTCGTTGGGTTCGTCTCTCTGACGCACGTTTGACACTCGCATGCGACTGGGTTATACCCCCTGAGTCCCTGGTTAGGGGGGGAGGGGGGAGTCAGTGTACATTCCTTAAGTATGAAGAAAAAATTTAAATTTTCTTAAGTATGGGAAAACGCAGGCGTCGACGCGGGCCGACGCGTTACCCTCCTTAAGTATGGGCTTAAGTATGGGAGCCCTATTTTGCGAAATGTTAGAATGTTAAGAATGTTTGGTCCATGTCCGTCCGTCCGTCCGTCCACAGTGGACGGACAGTGGACGGACGGACGGACGGACGGACGGAGTGGACCGATACTAATCCCCGTTGAGATCCCCGATCGCGTCATGGGGGTCCACGCCCGCAGAAATACGAATGCCCAACATGTCTGCTTGCCCCTGAAAGGGGTCACCCGTCGGGATCATGCGGCGGGCAAACTCAAGCAGGACACGCTTACCGTCGGTCGGGAAGATGGAGTGCGAGGAGTCCATCCAGTCCGCTGCGGGTGACGAGGGGTCAACCATCATCAGCTCAAGCGTGGAGAAAAGCAAGTCGTTGGCTTCCACGCGGATGGGGAGTGTAGCATTGTCCAGCAAGAAAAGGGGAGCAAAGCCCACGTCCTCCGTGACGAAAGCTGTATGCAGTGCAGAGACCATCCTGGCGAAGAGCGTGGACGCGTGGACCTCCGCCCCGGAAAATCTCCCGTTCTTGTCCTCGAACAACTTCTGACGAACGGACTTCGACACCTTCATGTCGAAGTGCTCCCTCTGAAGGGTACGCACCGAAGCCAGGAACGCAGCCCCTGCTGAATTGGCAGCCGGCTGTGCCGGCGGCGGTGTGGCTGGAGTGTTCGCGTGTCTCGCAGCCTCTGAATCAAAAATCGTGGATAATGCGCGTCGGCGATTCGCCATGCTAGCTGTGGCTCGAGTGGAAGCAACCATGATGAAAAGGACTGAAGGGGCGGAGTGAGGCAATGAAACGTGAGAGGTGTGGCAGTCGTGGGCGGCCAAGAAACGCGCGGGTCGTCGATACAGCAGCCGTGAGAGATCAAATAATTCCGGGAAGTCGTGTGGAGTATGCTGGAACAGTCACACCGCTTGCTTTGTGACTCTTCCTATAGTAGTGTGTATGACTGTCACCCGAACCCGAACCCTACTAACTGTTTATGCCCGTTATATCGGGTTAACTTATCAACTTTATTACATTCTGAGAAAACCGATCACTGAGTGAATATATCCCGAGTCCTAGGGGTATATCCAACAGGTTTGGCCCCACGCACTCTTTATTCAGACACTGCGAGTTTTAGCCATGTCTGGCTAAACAGCGACGCTTGAGATGGAGTGAGGGGCTCCACTAGAGGCGCGGCGGAGCGGTATGGCCTAGCTGATGCCTGGTTGATTGGACTTGCGGGGGGGCTTGTGCACGAGGTGGACTTCATTTTCCTCGCTTCGCGTTGGTTGACGTTGGAAATTTTGGTCGGATCCGACACCACTTTCCGTGGCCGCGTCACTCTGCATCCACATGCACGTGGGAAGATTTTTACGCCGCGGCTTTCCCTTGCTTTCCTCGACAACCGCATTACGACTTTTGGCCGCCGATCCTTCCGCACCTCGTCCCATTTTCCCTCACTTCGTCTCTACAGTCTTCTACACCATGGTTGCGACTAGATTGACCTCGAGTATGGCGTCTCGCCGACGCTCCTTAGCTACAATTTTCGACTCCGCCGCCGCACGTAATTCCGTCACGCCGGCTACGCCGGCACCTGCTGGTGTTCCGGCTGCGAACTCCGCCCAAGCCGTTTTCTTGGCGGGTGTTCGCTCACTCACCCGTGAGCGCTTCGACGAGAGCGTGGCGAAGCACGTGATCCGGAAGTGTTTCCGTGAGAAACATGACCGTTTTACGGGGACGGAATCCAACGCGCAGGTGCTTTTTTCCAAGCTGGTGCCTGCTCTCCAGGAGACGTTCGAGGCGTAGGACGCCTTATTTGCGCCACTCTTCGACTTGGAGGACTCCACGTTGGCCATCCGCCCCGAGGCCAACAAGCTTCTTTTTTCGACGCTCGAGCTCATCGTGTGTCCCGCCTCTCCGGCGGGTGACTGGCTCGAGGCTTCCGCGACGTTGCACCCGATGGACGGCAAGCGAGCCCTTCTGGAGCTCGCGCGGCGGCTGCTGGACTCCGATGCACCCTTTCAGGGGACATCGGACCTCCTTGGCGTCCGCTTCAAGGCCTACACCGACCCGTCCGAGTCCATCACGGATTTCAACGCGGCCTTGCGGTCCGCCAAGAGGCGCAACACCCTCGACGATGACGAGGTGAAGGAGCTGTTCCTCGCGGCGCTGGATCCTGGATTCTACGCGCCGGTGGTGTCGAGGCTCTTCACGCACCAGCAGCGGGCGGCCGTGGACCTCCTCACCATTCAACAATGGGTCCTCGAGTGCTACGCCCGACACGTTGCAGCCGGTACGCACACTGCCTCGTTCACCCTGTCCGCGGCAGCCGTGGCCACTGACGGCGACACCTCGCAGCTGTCCGACCTCACGGCCATCATCCTCGACGTGAAGCGGCAGCTGAAGGTCCTCACGGACAAGGTCAACGGGCGGGGTTTTACCCCGCGAGCGGACAAGCATAAGATCGGCAACGGGGGAGGCGGCTCCGGTGTTCGTTTTGCGGCAGGTGACCTCCCGACGGGGGGAAACCGGCCGCAGTCGCAGGTGAGGAAGCGCGTTGCTTTCCACAAGGGCAGCGGTGACTTCATCCCGTTCTGCCAGAATTCAACGTGCAAGAAAGACGAAGCCCGCCACTGGCACCGCGACTGCCCGAACGGCGGCAAGCACGGCGCTGGGGGAGCTTCCACAGCTTCTCCCTCGGTGACATCGAGAACGACTTACTGGCGGAGCAGTTTCAGACGGCCATGGACGAGCACGACGGCGAGCGGTTCGATGCGCTCTGCCTTCTAGCGGGAGGTAAGCCGGAGATGCTCGACGGCGTTTCGGCGTGTGCCTTCGGGCTCGAGCCGGAGCGGGAGGACGGTGCGTTGCAGGACTTCCTACCCTACTGCCAGCCTGCCACCCACATGGGGGCTTCACAGTGGGTGGTGTGGCAGAAGGCATCTCGGCTGCCGCTTGCACGCATGTCCGCGAGGACGCACCGCCGGCGCCACCGCCGGCGGCAATCGAGCATGTTTACCCGGACGAGTCGGAGGCGTCCGACGCCGGTGACATGATGCCGGTGGACCCCATGCACGCGCACGAGCCCGACCTCTGCTTTGCGGACCGGATCGCGAGGATGGGGGGACTCTCGATCACGGCTGAGGGCAAGGACTTGGCGATGCGGTACATGCACGCCGAGTCGGAGACCGACTCTTGCGACGGCGACGTGGACGACTCTGCAGCTGGGTGTGACCCTATTGACGGTGAGGATGCGGTCCCGCAGCCTCCAGCATCTCGTCGGGGATGCGGTGCACCGCCTTGGGGGTTTGCCCGCTCTTCGGCAATTACGGTGATGCTTTGTGCATTCTTCTGTGTGTGCGGCACCGCGACGCCACTCACAGCTGCCGCCCCTGGCGGGGCGTGTGCACCGGACCACACCGGCCTGGGGGTCGGTGGTGCTGCTGAGGCGACCACTGGCGGGCCTTCATTACTCTCTGCGACGCCGGCTGCTATTCCGCCGCGCCGGCACGGCCGGCACCGTGCTCGGCAAGGCCTTCACGATGCACCGATCGGGCTTTACATCCCGGTACACCCGCCCCATCCTCCGCTGTATTGGGATGCCCCACCGTCACCGGACTACTCACCGGGCCCGACTACAGACGAGGAGGAGGGGGAGAATCCCTCGCACGACGATCGAGACTTTTCAGATACATTTCTTCTGGAGCTCTACGAATGGTTCAAACACGGTGTCGACAACTTCGATTCACGGCACCATGATTGTGCTGCGGGCTGGCACAGCAGTGCCACCGCCGACTAGTGGCTAGCAAGTTAATCATGCCGCTCATGCACAATGAAATTGACAGTAGCTGTATGTGCAGAGGGGTCCGATCACGGGCCGGATTTCGGATTTGCAACTCTTGACTGGGAACAGCCCTGCCAGAAAGGACAGGCCTTCCCTTAGAACTCAGTTTCCACCGCTCTAGATGCTGTTTGTTCACAGGTTTCACATTCGGCTAGCCAGTCACCACAGTAGGTGGTGTGCTGGAACAGTCACACCGCTTGCTTTGTGACTCTTCCTATAGTAGTGTGTATGACTGTCACCCGAACCCGAACCCTAACTGTTTATGCCCGTTATATCTTATCAACTTTATTACATTATGAGAAAACCGATCACTGAGTGAATATATCCCGAGTCCTAGGGGTATATCCAACAGAGTAGGCGGCCGATACGCAACGGTGTGGGATCCAACCAGAAAACATAAACCAGTCCAACGTTAAATCCCGTAAGAAAAAATGTCCTCCAAGCGCTGCGGCGTGCCGTAAATCAACCCATAAAATTTAGGCCATACCCGTGACTGCCGGCACTCTCATGCGCGGAGCGCCTCACTCCATCCCAGGCGTCCGAGCTTAGCCACTCATAGTGGCAATCTCGCAGTGGCTAAATAAAGCGCAAGTGGGGCCAAACCTGGCAGATATATAGTCCGGCAGTAATATATATCTAGTTAGAGAGAAACCCTGAGTTAAGGGTTACGATATCAGAACGGTAAAGTGTACTTGATAAAAGTCGAGATAACATAAAATACCTAACGGGTGTTTCCCGTCTACTGGTGACGGTCACCCAGCCTACTATAGGAAGTGACATGTGACAGTTTCGGGTGTCACAGTGTCAAATCCAGCAGGTCCGTCGAGTGGTTATGGTTCCGAAACAGGAATACACGCGCGTTGTCGTGTGCGTGCGAGACCTTGACACGAGCGACGAGGAGACTATGCGTTGTCGTGTGGGCATATCGTATCATGGGGCTGCGGCTGGCGTTGGATTGGTTATCATTTATAAATTAGTCATTCGACGTGGCCATCGGGTGGTGTCATAAATTATGATATGATGGGTCTATTTGAATGACTATGAGCAAAAGAAAACTTTAGCCGAAATCGAGGTGAATAATAATGACAGGTGTGACACTATCGTGGGCACGTTGAATGACCAATCCAACGCCACAGCGCATGTTCTCCTCGTGTCAAGGTCTCGCACGCACACGACAACGCGCGCGTTGAACTGCTTTTACTGCTGATGCTGTTTCGGTGTTTGTGTTTCGGTGCGAGCTCTACTGTACGACATACACACGAGCTGTGTCCTGTGAACGTCCAATCGATGTTCAACGTGTCAAAAATCTCGCGCTCATCGAGTTCCTCCGACGCCCACGATCGAAGATCGAAGTGGCAGGGCAGCAAACCCACGCCATCGCCAGACGAGAGCAACCCGCGCCGGTTCGTACCGGTACTTAGGACTGTGCAAAACACAAATTCTTCACAATATTCTCAACTATCAACGACATCTCCTCCCCGTTTACCTACTCTTTCAAAATCAAAATGGCCTCCCTATCAATGACTTCTCTGTCGGTGCGTACATTTTCCAACGCCCCCTTCCAGGCGAAGAACCAAAAGACCCGTGCGGCGTCTCGTGCAAGCCGCGTTGTCGTCGCTGAGGCCAGCGAGGAGTCGGAGGAGCCTGCCCCTGCCCCTGCCCCACCAGCATGTACGTTTCTACCAACGTTCGAACATTCCGCGCTGACGGACATCGCTTCTGTTGTATTACACGGCTTACCCGACCTTTCTGCTTACCCTTTTGGATTGAACACTTCAGCACTTGTTGCAGATCGCTAAGTTAACCGATCTTGTGGTTTTCGCAGGGTGCGCCGGACTTGCTGGCAGCACGGCGCCCATGGGCCAGTTCGATCCTATGAACAAGCTGGAGGGCGCAGACGTGAACCAGATCAAACTGTACCGTGAGGCAGAGGTAGGCGTCCACAGCTAGAACTCTTCAGAGTCGAAGTTTATGAAGCCACATCGAATTAGCAGCACGTATTGACGCGCGTCTCTATGTTGCACACAGATCACACACGGCCGCGTGTCTATGCTCGCGGTGCTTGGGATAGCAGTTGGTGAAAATTTCAACCCTCTGTTCGACGGTAAAATCACAGGTATGAGCCGACCCCGATACCTGTACACAGAGAGATGCCTGGTTTCATATGTTGGTTTAGTTGACCTCGTTGTTACATATTGTATATCTGACTGCAGACGTCTGCGTCTGCAGGCCCAGCCATCAACCATTTCCAGCAAGTTCCCGAATTCTTCTGGACCTCTGTTGTGTTTGCCATTGCTTGCGCCGAGGGCTTCAGGCTCACAAAGGGGTGGGTGAACCCCGTCGGCGGTGGCTTGTGGGCACTCCGCGAAAACTACTCTCCAGGTGTGAACCCGTCCAGTTCCCTTGATAACCAGAATGTGCGTACCTATCCTCGTGTGAATCATGCATCATTTGTGCCAACCTATGAAATTATGACCTCCGTTGTATCTGCGCAGGTGACCTTGGGTTCGACCCTCTGGGACTTAAACCGACCAACGCCGTAGAGCTCACAGCCCGCCAAAACAAGGAGTTGAATAATGGCCGTTTGGCCATGATTGCGGTTGCGGGCATAGTTGTTCAGGAGCTCATTACCGGGGAGAAGATCTTTTAAGTTCCGGTTTCGGTCATTAAGCATTCTTTTGAAGTTAGAAATTTGCTGAACACAGCTAGCTGAAGAAATATGTACATAGAGAAATGTTTATAATGTAAGATACAACGTAGTTTTGACGTGGGCATATTCAATGTGGCAATGAGTCGCATATTGCTTTTGTGTGTACTTGTGCATAATACAGAGTTTCCTTCTTTTCTGAAACAGATGAGGACAACCTCGGAGAGCTGTGATAAGCACAACTTAACCTGGCGAAGCATGTTCTATGGTTACATCATAAGCAACATCTGTCTTTTATTCAATAGTCTACTAATCCCATAGCAACGTTTCAGATCATGTTCCCGAATTTCGCCAGATATGTCCCACAACAAGTTTTCGGTGCTTTTTATGACTCTCGCGCAAGTAGGAATTCAGGTGTATTTGTAAATGTTAAGTAATGTAAGTGTTGTGAGGTGTTTATTTTGACACACATGCAAAGGGCCATGGCGGAAAAGTAGAATATGCGTGCGTTCCGGCTTGTATTCGTTTTCAGAATTTGATAACTTTTCCTTAGACCTAGGTAAAATAGTCATGGTGAATGATCATAATGATGCATGGCTGATGGTGGCTGATGATCATGGCTGTTTGCTGGTTGCTTTGTAAGCGACACAGATTGATCATTACACAAATGATGGTAATTCAGCCAATTAACAAATTATGAAATCTTCGATCTTAGCCTAAAAGGGCGTTCAGATCCAATTAAAACTTCTGAATTGTAATGAACCAATGACATTTTGACAGATATTCAAACAACGTCAACTGATTCTGATACCTGACAGTTAGCAAGCGACGACGAGTCGACGACTTCATTCTAACCAACTGACAAGATGTATCAACCTCCTAGCGTGGGTACATCAGGCAGCCCAAATGTTTATTTCATTGACACGGTTGATGGACATTATTGGGAGTGCTTATGCCGCGGACGGTGGATTTTCAAACAGGCTTTGGTCGTTGTGTATGGGTCTGAGGTGAACTTATCTTGTGGCAAGAATATGTTTATGTGTATGCCTTGTGTTGAGGCTTCATCGGAGCCGCTTTTTTAAATGGACCACTTGTTAAGTATTAAGAGGCAGCGTGCATTAGCGCAAAAGGAATACCTCCGAAAACGGCGTGAGGACAACGCTAGGGAAAAACGGTTAACTATAGCTAGAGAACTGTCAATCGAGTTCAAGAGGCCTAAGGTAATCGACAACAATGACACAGACATTGCAATCACAGACTTCGTGGTGTTCACTGCAGACATTCTTAGAAGGGGAATCAATGTTACAAGGCAAGAGCAAGAAACATTAGTCTACGGCAGAGTTCAAAAAATATTGTACAACTCACAACAAGTACTAGTCGAATACAGAAATTATGATGGCCAATTCTACAGTTTTACATTTTTCCGCAAGCAGATTGTCTTCGTGTTTGACGTGAAGGAGATATTGCCACTACCGCCGGCACCTTGCAAGGACTATTGCTGGCGAAAAGGGAATCTCTTTCATTAAAAGGTGCGCCGCCAAACGAAGATTGCAGATTTCCTGCGCCGCCAAAAGGAAACATGCCGTTGACCGGTTAATTTTGAATGCAGATGCGACACAAATGTACATGTTGCTGGATGTGACACACCGTGTGTCACTTCCTGTTATCTGTACCAGTACTCGGCACAGTACGGGTATCACAGGTTTAGGGTTTCCGGCATAAAGCCGAGACTATCTTATGTTTATTTACACTTATGCAAACACCGAAAGTGAAAGCATTCTGACCGTAACACAATATATAGTTGTAGCTATATATCTCACAGGTTATGGTGCGCCAGGCACCTTCCACTACTTTTGGTAGCATGGTTGGCTAAACGCCTCCGCTTGGTGGGGCGTTGGGGGCCCCATTTGATGGTTGCGCTACGAGAGCTCGCGGTTAAGGCGCACGTCGTTACGGAGTAATTGTGTTTGTCGTTGCAGCGTACCCTACGTGATTTTTGGATGTCCACGGGATTTTCGTCTTGACTAGACTTGATCAATCTTTGTCGCGGACTTCTTGCGCAACGTGCCTATCGACTTCCGCGTTTCTACAATTGGGATTTCACAATTGCGGACGTTTTGACTGCATTTGCCATTACCGTTTCCGCGAGTTCCTCCTCTCCGCGCCATCGCCACCTTACCCCGACGTACCCACCTATAGGATTTTCATCAAGAGTGTTTCTTCGCACGCTACACCCCCCATGGGGGCTCACAACCGAATCCGGCTCGACACAATTTTTTTCCCGAGACGTGGGAATGCGCTATCGGCCGACGCCTGCATCTCCGGCAGCGGCTTTGACGGCTCCTGAGCGGACTCGTTCCGTGGCCGTTCAAAATTCTTCATGGGACGTGGATTTGATCAAGAGGGCATCTCGTGACGCTCTAGGCACCAAGGATGCATCATTCCGAGGTGACGAATCAGACCGAAACGTACTATGGACGTCGTTGGTGACATCTTTACAGTCGGCATTTGAGCTGAAGGACACCGCCAACGACGCCCTCTTCGACTTGGGGGATGCCACCAAGGAGGTCGACGCCGTCTACAATGCCATTCTTTTCACGACGCTGACATCTTTAACGAAGCCACACTCACCCGCCAGACGTTGGGTGGACGCTTCTGGACGCGCTTCCCCGCGAGATGGGAAGCGGGCCTTGCTGGAAGTCACGAAGCGGCTCCTCCTCGTGTTCTCCGGCCTCTTGGGAACTACGAGGAGCTTTGTGCCATCTACTTCGACTCCAAGCTCGACGCCGATCCGTTAATTCAAGACTTCGACGCCTGCTTGACGGCTATCCGTACCTCGCCTTCTGGTCCGCTCGACGACATGGTGGCCAAGAAGCAGATCCTCGCGTCCCTCGACCCCATCATGTACGACAAGGTCGCCACGCCACTTCGACTCGACGTGGACTTGGCCAAGGTCGACCTCGAGGACATCTACGCCCACATCCTCGAGATTTGGGAGAATGAACATGGTTCTGGACGCGTGAAGCAGCACAAGCCGGTACTTCCGTCTTCTCCGGCTTTGCTCTACTCTGGTGACGTGAACGTGAAGGACCTCATCATGGAGTTCGAGAGGCAGTTGGAGGCCGCCACTTCCACTCTCATGACGCTCAAGGACTCCGTCACGAAGAGCGACGAGCCCCTTTCGGGCTTTGTGGATTCTTCCCGTCACCGCCAACAGTGTCAGGGATATGACCGATGACATATGTGTCATACATGTCATACGTGTCATACATGGCATACCATGTCATGTCATGGCATGTCATGTCATATGTTATAATGACATACAGTCGTCGAGTATTGTCAGTACGGTCGACTATGACATGTACAGACATAATATTTGTCATCCACTCACCATGAGTGACATCTGTCATCGAGAGGCCGAGTACGACGCGGAAATCGACATGCTGTCACGGACGCAGTACAAAGACGAGACAATACAGACCAAACGACAGTACAGTACAGAGGTAATTTCCTCGTTAAAATTACGGGTTAGCCGTGTTTCTTGCTCTTGTGCTTGTCTCCTAGCACAGAAACCCGCATGAACTGCTCGTAGATCTTTCAATTGGCTTTCATCAATTTTTTTCCCCCATTGTCGTTGAAGTTCAATTAAACTCAAGTCAATGTTGGTAGGGTGGCCACGTGCTTGGACAATTCCTTCTGAGCGCACCTGAAACCAAAAACCCCCAATCCTGCATACCAGCCAGGCCTGTACACAACAACAATGGCACTTTCAATAGGTTGTGTGTGGCACAATAATAGGGGGGAATCATAGCATGGTTAGCTCGTTAGTGGCATACGATAGCATGTACACACCTTCCTCAAAACTCCAGTGTTGACTCCGATTTGCGACGTGTCCCGACTGTCCTTCTCCGCAGGAGTCATCGTTCGCACTTTCTCCTTGTGATATTTCAATGGCTTGCTGTGGAGCATTGCTTGCTTTGCGTCATATCTAGCTTTACCTCTCAAAACTCCAAGTGGTGCAATATCATCTTCAAAGTGTTGACATGGGATCTTTGGACTTTGGAGTAAACTTCACTTGATACTGCTGACCATTTGTGGGGGCCTCACAAACAATGCCATCCATAACGACACGAGCTGGGCAATCACATCGCATGCAGCCAAGATACGCATACCAGTCATTGTATTCTCCTTTCGATTTGCGAACAGAAGGTTTCCGGCAACAATATCTGTAAGCAATTTTAAGGACCATTTTACCAAAGGTAAGAGGAGAGGTGCTTTGACATTATTGTGCGATAGCTATTAACTTATGAGCTATCAGATTTTTGGCATCAACTGTAGCGTGTGTTCCACCAGCGAGCAAAGTAGACTCTTTGTTGAAAGATGGTGCTACTGCACTAAAGTGCAATAGTGACTCAGCCTCTGCGGACGAAATATAATGAACCACAACATGACCCATACTAAATGTTGCCTTACAGCCGCTGAAGGTTGGCTCAAGTGCTTTACTCTGTCCATTTGAGATTTGTGAGTATGGTCGCTTCACTGGCATTGCTGAATTAGAAGGGTGGACTGATTGTTCAGCCGCTAGCGAGGTATTTTCTGGGAATGGAGTACCGACTATCAGGAATGCCGTACTCAAAATATGTTTACACATCGCATTACGTGATGTATGGTCCAAGCAATTGCATCGAAACTTGTGGATTATTCCACCACTTTGGACAACGAAAGAGCACTTGTATACAGTACCTAAATTTAATGGGCTATCTGAGCGCACTTGAGCCTCATATTTGTATTCAGTTCGGCCAGTAGCAGGTTCTGTAACCGCAATTTGTGAAACATTTTTCATTAGCTCGCAGGCTTCATTTATACGGTCCATACCCCCACCCTGAGATTGCAAAGCTTGTTTTTCAATATTGGCATATGTGAATTGCTGTGGACAGGCATGGCGTTTCTCGGCGGCTGGAGTCTCAGTTGGATCTACGTTTTGACTCAGTGGAGCAGGCTGCTCAAGAGATGCGTTGCCTAAGGCTGATGGCTCCATCGATTGATATGCAACATGTTGATAACAATGTAAAACCTTAATGTCCAGCTCTGGCACTGAATAATAGCAAGTAAAGTAACAGGCTTGGCAAAACTAATCTAATAATTTATGACAATCACAATCATGTAATATAATGAAAGTGCGAAAGTGTCGTTGCCTAAGTATTCACTAAGTAGCTAAGGAAATAAATGCGAATTACAAGCTGCTCGCAAAGAGCTCACCTGTGGCACACGGCCTACACCCTCCACAGTGGCAGACTCTGGGTTCATGCCGTCGGGTTCAAGACTTGACTCCACTCTGGTCGTAGGCTGAGGCATCGTCGCATGTTGCGGTGCCTGATGTAACACAGAACACACCTTATGAGTGCCTAGCTCAACCTGAGATACCTGAGATCCGTTATAACGCACACAACAGTGTCTCTAACCAGAATTCTGAAGCAACACAAAGAAACCGAACCTGATTAGCGAACTGCACTGATGTCGTTTGCTCGTTATTGTGGTTTCTCGCACGGTTATCACTAACGCACAAAAAGCCTTTGTATCGTTCCTTTCCGAAAGAATCTTTGTCATAGCGTACAAACGCACTGTTAGGCGTTCGTTTCAATGAGAGCAAAGTTGGGATTATCACACTCTAGAACAACAGTTCTGTGACCGTGAAAGCTATCCGACACACGAACGCCTACAACCATGTCCTGGAACTTCTGTCCAGGTTCTCGAGCAACATCAAGTATGGGCTCGAACGTTTGCTGATTCGTAAGGCAGTCATTCCAAAATATCGGGACACCTTCAGCCTCTGAAATATGAGATCCCGGCGGTTCGGTACGCTGGCTTTCAGAGGTTGAAGGAAGGTCAGAGGGATCCGCAAAACGCATAACCACTTCATCATGTCCAAAACTGGAGTTGGGATGAGGTGTGACTCGCCGAAGCGCAAAATATATTAAGGGTGACTGGGGCGCCCGATTGCCATCGCCCCAGACATCGGCGCGTTGGACGTCGTTGGCGTAAGGAAGTGGGATGGTTTCTTTAGGCATGGCATTAGCCCGAATAACCGCAAGGGACATGGGACAACACGAAGCACATGTGCAATATCGAAACCGAGCGTCTTTGAAAGTTTTCCTTCGTGAAAGGAAACCCATATCTGGGATACATAGTGGAAAGGCCACGCTGCTGCTCAGGTTTGCAGGGAGTGTTCTCTGATGGGGAGACCACTTTTACCCCCCCACAAGGGGGGGAGTGGATCCTCCTTTTATCACCCCTCGCCCTGAGGTGCCACGTCCGCTAGCTTCCCGAGTTTCTGCCCGATAAAAAAACACCCTGTATTCTTATTATCTCATCTTAGACTTACAGTGTTCCTTCGTGACCACCGCTGGTCAGCTTTGTTCTTAGGTAGACTGATATATATATGTATATATATATATACATTTCACCGTCTTCATCAGGTTATGGGTCACACCACTGTTCAGTGGTGGCTCGCGGAGCTTCGCCTTTTTCTTTGATCCCGCGGCATTCGCGGTATACCGTAGCGCAGCGCTACGCACATCTGATTGAACGGCATTCGTTCTCTACATCTGACTTCCATTGGGGCTACTGCGTCTCGTTGGATTTATATATATTTGGGGCTACAACTGTTCCTGCATTACGTGCGGCAACGCACGTCCACTACAACCTCGCGAAACCAGCAGGGTTTGGCTTTGGCGGCGACATTGCACGCGTCAAGCCACGTATTTTTGAATTCACCGCATGCTTGAGTTCTACGGCAACCTTGAAGCAGCATTTGCTTCCGTATTTTTTTCTTTCTCTTTTTATCGACGCGCATTTGCTAACGCGTTCGCATATTACTATAGCCTTTGAACTTTCTGGACGGCAGCGCCTCTCCTATCGGTGAATTGGCTTACCGCACGATTTTTTTGACGCGACCACCGTTTTTCTCGTCAAAATCCACTCCAGATTGGCTTTTTCATCGCTCGATTTGGTCAATTCTACAAAAAGTTACGTTTTCACCACGAACCCAAACCCTCTTGCCTTACGGATTTTGCAGCCAGAGCTGTATGGCTTCTTTACACCAGCGGGCGCGCATGGCCGCGGTTCGAGCTACACTGCATCTACTTCGACAGCAGCGGTTTACCCCTGTTTTTGCTCTGGTGGTGTCTGGTGGTGCTTGGGCGCCAGACACCAAGCTCTACCTTCACGATTCCGGCGTCGGCAACAACACCTTTGATGCCACGCCGATTTCGCCGCACCACCTCGCTCACCTTCATCATGCGTGCGCTCTGGTTGGCATCTGGTGATGGCTAGTGGCGCTGCCACACTTTCATCGCCTTGCACTCGCGCGGATTCTGGCAAGGCCGTTTGGGATTGCGTCTTGTCCCACCGCATTTTTTCTCACGATCTGCACAGCGGCATTCTGCACCTTCGAGCCCCTCGCGTTGGTCTCCTCGGTGTGGTGGTGCTTGACCGCGCGGTGGCGCAGCCCCGCGCGGGTGTTGGATGATGTTTGGCCTCTCTAGCCCGCGGGAGTAGCCCATCCCCGCGGCACATGCATGGGCGGTGGCCCCTAGAGCACTGGCTGGCAACGCATTTGACCCGGCGCCAGGCGTATGCCCCACTGGCCGTTTTGAGAAAGATTCCCTAGGGTTCATGTTGCTTTGTTTAGACCCTAGGTCTCGGCTCGTCTCATCGTTCGTGGCACCTCATACCTTCGGGATGAGGTGGTGTGATGGGGAGACCACTTTTACCCCCCCACAAGGGGGGGAGTGGATCCTCCTTTTATCACCCCTCGCCCTGAGGTGCCACGTCCGCTAGCTTCCCGAGTTTCTGCCCGATAATAAAAACACCCTGTATTCTTATTATCTCATCTTAGACTTACAGTGTTCCTTCGTGACCACCGCTGGTCAGCTTTGTTCTTAGGTAGACTGATATATATATGTATATATATATATTTCACCGTCTTCATCATTCTCATAGACTGATAAAGCGTTTAGGTTATGAAGTGAAGATAGTCAACGAAAGACACGGTATTATTTGATTATTATATCATATATATTGAATATTTATATTACGCCAACGTTTCTGTACCGCCCGTTGCAATTTATACGCACGATATTGCCGGACGACCGGACAGGTTGATAGACACTCGTGGTTTTCTGAATTCGGTTCGATCTGCTCGGTGATATGAGCAATATGGCAACTCGTCGGAATGTGGTATTGCCACTCATCTACTGCTAGGCCGATCTGCTCGATAACTTCACGAGTATATACCATACCCATGGTATGGTATCCATCTATCCATGGTGTCATGTACTCTCACAAGCCAGAGCCTCCGGCGGTAGGGTTTTTTAATAGTTTTTTTTTTTCCCCCCAGTGGAAGCCGGAGGTTACGAGCTGCTTTTGTTATCTGTCGAGAATCGCGATCGGCCGCGCAGCGGCCGAAGCTCGTATAAACCTCTCGTCTGCGCGCTCTGGCTATCGAGAGAGTTCAGAGTTGAGAGTCAGCACAGCACACACGACAGGTGACACAGCAACAAGTATCATGCCCTCGCCTGTGCTCTCGTTCTGCTTCTTGCCGACCATCGCATGTAAGCATCGCCTGAAAAAAAACGTGACCGAAATCATTGCTCGTCAAATTTTGTGTGCAGCTATATTGTTGACACTTTGGTAAATGGTTCTAGCAGACATTTGACAATTCACTTTCTTTGAGCTCTAATCGTCAGTAATCTTCTCACACAGGTGCAATATTCCTGATTCGGAAATCGTTCCGCAAGTTTCGGTTCGAAAGTGTCTCGTGTTCTTTAAGGTCCTTTTGATCGTATACTTTCGCTCTCGTCAGAGTCAGAATAAGTCTCTCTGTGTTCGAAGGCGCAGTCGCTCTACAGATTTCGCGGGAGATGATATGGAATCTGCCCTTAGAAAACTCTAGTTAATCAGTTGTCGTGAAGCACAGAACAGATAGCGACATGGCGATGGATAAAAAGTTCATCACGACAGTTCTGCATCCGGAGATGGAGAAGCTGCGTAAACGCGCTGAAAAGGCAGAGGAAGAGCTTCAATTCAGCGAACAAATGATCAATGCGCTCCAAAAACAGGTCTGCGCCGTCTGAGGTGGCTTTTCGCATCTGGGCAGCCATTTCTGGATAGCCATCTCACCTTTTAGCCTGTAGTGCGCCGTTCGCCCACGTTTCCTTATCCCCGCGGAACAAATTTTTAAGGTGGAATGGGATCTTCGATTCCCTCCTTTGTGAACTGCAATTCAGTTTACTCGTGGGCACCATAAGTAAAGTGCCGCACTCCTTGGACCGCCAGGTGGAAGCAGAGAGCGAAGCCACGGAGCACCTGCGAAAACAGCTGAGGAAAGTGCAGGTGGGTGATGGGGCCTTACTGCTCCACTTTTTCTGTGATTTGGAATCGCCGCGCGAGCAGCCATCTGCAGTCTCCTGGCTCTGAGGTTCACATCGTTCCCATCTTGCGGTTTGCGCGCCTGGTATTAACCCCGCTCTCCAGCCAGCCTTGGAAAGAGATGCTAAGATACCTTCTTAATTTCGGTTCGGCGCCGCTCATCCTATCTCATATCCTAAGCGTGAGAACGTTGAACCTATGCGAAGTCACAGTGGTCGCGAGGCCTTGACCGCTGCTGCCAGATGGACGCCTGTGAACGCCGTATTTTTCGGGGGGGGGCACGCAGGACAAAATTCAGGGATCGCCGGTACCCGCATCCTTAGGATCTCGCGACGAAGATCGCATCGCGTTGGAGAAACTCGGCGAGCGGCTGCGCAAGGCTATGCAAACGGTGCTCCAATATCTCCGCACGTCGGGTCGCATCTGTTACATACACGCTTGGTGGCCCCGTTTAGACAACCCTAGGGCAGCAGCGGGAGTGAGCACCACACGGCGCGCTGGGTGACCACTAAGGTTTCCGGCCGGCCGCTCACACCCCCCACCCCACCTATCTGCGTTCCCCGGCCCGACGCTCACACCCCCACCCCACCTATCTGCGTTCTCCCCGCGGCCGCTCACACCCCCCACCTCACCCATTCTGCGTTCTCCCAGACGCTGCCCTGTCAGAAATCCCAACCGGTCATTGGGTCGCGCATGAGCAGGTCGCGGACAGCGAGGAAGAGATCCGGGAGTTGAAGCTCAACCTCGATGCTTCAAACAAGGCCTTGGAAGTCACTTCGGCTGTGCGTCCCTCTTGCGCCGGCGCGCTACTGCTCTGGATTTTCCTTGAAAGTCTTGGCGCCGTGTAGAATGGGTCTCAGGTCTCGGTGGGTTCGGCACTGGTGCCTCAAGGCAGGGCTTCAAAGACTCTGGCTCCATGCGAAGGGGAGGCGGATCTAGGCGGTAAGGAATGTGTGTGAAGGTCGAAGTGTCTCAAAGGCTCCGGCGCTATGCGAAGGGGGGTGGTGCAAGGCTCTGGCGCTATGCGAAGGTGGCGCAAGGCCTGGGCGCCATGCGAAGGGGGTGGTGCAAGGCTCTGGCGCTATGCGAAGGGGGGTGGTGCAAGGCTCTGGCGCTATGCGAAGGGGGTGGTGCAAGGCCTGGCGCTATGCGAAGGGGTGGCTGGGCGGCTGGGGCTTGGGGGGCTGCGCGAAGGGGGTGGTGCAGGGGCTCTGGCGCTATGCGAAGGGGGTGGTGCAAGGCTCTGGCGCTGCGTGGGCGGGGGGTGGCAAGGCTCTGTGCCAGCGGAAAGAGATTATGGAGGGCTCTGCACTTTGCTAGTTGGCGGGGCTGAGGGGCTGAGGGAAAAGGCTCTAGGAAGAAGAAGATCATGGTGCAGTTTGGGGAGGCCGCGTAAGGGTGCAGTTTGGGGAGTGCCGCGCAAGGGTGCAGTTTGGGGAGTGCCGCGCGTAGGGGTGCAGTTTGGGGAGGCCAAGGTAAGGGTTTGTGGGAGGCCGCGTAAGGGTGCAGTTTGGGGAGGCCGAGCAAGGTGCAGTTTGGGAGTGCCGCGGAAGTGTGTGCAGTTTGGGGAGTGCCGCGTAAGGGTGCAGTTTGGGGAGTGCCGTGCAAGGTGCAGTTTGGGGAGTGCCGCGTAAGGTGCAGTTTGGGGAGTGCCGCGCGTGGTCGCAGGAAGTGGAGACGTACAAAGCCCAACGGGAGGAAGTAGAGTCCAAGATTGGAGCCGCCGACTACTGGAAGGTGAGGGCACCCGCCACTTCTGCTCGGACGCCCTGGAGAGTGAGTTCATCCTCTGCCTTTGATCGGACGCCCTGGAGAGTGAGTTCATGCTCTGCCTTGGATCGGACGCCCTGGAGAGTGAGTTCATCCTCTGCCTTTGATCGGACGCCCTGGGAGAGTGAGTTCATCCTCTGCCTTTGATCGGACGCCCTGGAGAGTGAGTTCATCCTCTGCCTTGGATCGGACGCCTGGAGAGTGAGTTCATCCTCTGCCTTGGATCGGACGCCCTGGGAGAGTGAGATGAAACGGCGGCCATGAACAGAAGCTTTGGCTGGGTTTTGGGGGTGGGGGGTCAACTTTAAAGGCTTTATTGTTGGTGTGAGGTCCCCTTCAGTGACGTCCCTTGAGGCGCTTGAGAGAAGGGAGCTGTTAGTGCATCCTGAGCTGGAACCCTGCCTTTGAATATGGAGCTCCCGAAGCAGGCGCTGCCCCTCTGACTTGTTGTTTCTGCTGCGCGCGTGCTCAACTGTTCCCAGGATCGGATGCAAGCTCAGGAGAGGATGACGATATCCTTGCAGAAAGAGCAGGTGCGGCCCGCAGGCAGCGTGACGCAAGCCACACCCACGTGCAGGCGTGATGCACACCTCTCTCCCAGCGCAGCGTGACGCCGCGCGCAGCGTGGCAAAAGCCGGATCCCCTTACAGCTCCTATTTGAACTGCTCCTCGATGCAGTGTGATGAGCGTGAGCACCCCGCATAGTGAGCCCTGCAGTGGCCGCGCGCTGGTGAACTATCCACATCGCCACACACACAATAACCCTCGCCTGCGCGAAATACCTCCACACACACAACAACCCTTGCCCTGCGCGAAATACCTCCACACACACAATAACCCGCCCTGCGCGAAATACCTCCACACACAACCCTCGCCCTGCGCGAAATACCTCCACACACACACACAACCCTCGCCCTGCGCGAAATACCTCCACACACACAATAACCCTCGCCCTGCGCGAAATACCTCCACACACTGAGATGCACTCATTGCCCCATCCCCCGTGTACCTGAAGTAGCCGCGCGGTGAGTCGACACATGCACTCCCCACCCCCACCTCATGAACTGCCCCCACACTGTGAGATGCATTGATCTCCCCCTGTGTGAAATATCCTTGGCCAGCAAGAGGGGCTCATTACCCCATACCGCGTGAAATGACCCCCACCGAGACAACACATGGAATGCCCCCTCCAAGCACCCGTGAAGTAACCCCCCGCAAAGCGAACCACGTCCAATGCCCCCCACCTGCGCCTGAAGTGACCCTGCACAGTGAGATGCGGGCCCCACAAAGGAGACGCACGTGCTGCTCCCCCTGTGAAGTGACTCCCGCACAGTGAGATGTGAAGCCCTACAAAAGGAGACGCACACACTGCCCCCTGTGAAGTGACCCCGCACAGTGATGTGAAGCCCCACATAAAGAAAACGTATGCTGCCCTGTGAAGTGACCCCCAGACAGTGAGATGTGAAGCCCCACAAAAAGGAGACGACACACTGCCCCCTGTGAAGTGACCCCCCGCACAGTGAGATGTGAAGCCCCACAAAAGGAGACGCACACGCTGCCCCCCCGTGAAGTGACCATCCCTAATTTGCAAAATGTGATCGAAAGTGCATGGTTTTGGCTGTGGTGACGCAGGCCGACTTGGAGCAAAGGTCTGTGACCCGGGCCAGAGCGCAGGAGGACGTGATCAAGGACCTCGAGAGACAGCTTCGTGACACACAGGGGCGCCTTCAGGTACAGAGCCCTGCGCATCCCGTGAGGGGGACACTCGCGGGAGGCTTGAGGGACCCTGGAGGGCGCTGGCCTCAGTACCCTCCGGCACCTGAGCTGAGGCCAGGTGGGGTGCGAAGGACAGTGCCGCATGCCTTCGGAGGCCTCATGACCCCCCTGCTCCCTCGGCAGACCAACCTCTCGATGTGCAACTTCTGCTGCCTGAGGCGAGCCCGTTGTGTGCCGTTGGATGCGTGGCTTGCCCGAGATGAGAGTCTCCAGGTGTTGCGGACTCTGAACCGCAACTCGGAGTGTCCTCGGAGGGATCGCTCAAAACTCGCTGCCCTCGTCCCCCCGTGCTCCCTTCTGCCACGTAGGCGGCGGAGCAGGAGCGGGAAATGATGGAGAGCGACTTTGCGCGCAATCTCAAGAAGTCGCAAGAGGTGCGCGCCCCTCCGCTCTACGAGGTGCGCGCCCCTCCGCTCTACGAGGTGCGCGCCCCTCCGCTCTACGAGGTGCGCGCCCTCCGCTCTACGAGGTGCGCGCCCCTCCGCTCTAAGAGATGGGTGCTCCTCGGTGCCGGGAGGGGGCAGTCACTCGGCGCTGGTGCAAGGCCTGAGCTCGTATCCGGCCCCTTCGGCGCTCCAGAAAGTGCCTGGGATCAGAGGGGCTTGCAACCATCTGAGAAGGCGAGGAATCGGAGCTAGGCGCTTGAGGGGTCGCACCGTGTCCGAATGAGGGTGGCGGGGAGTGCGTTTGCAGAAAGGGCACGAGGAGGAGACCATGAGTGTGAGCAGCGCAAACACGTCGAGCAGCTACAAGAAGCGAACCCGCCAGGAGCTCGACGACCTCTGCGCGCAGCTCGAGATTGACAAGAGCAGGTCGGTTCCTCAGCAGCGGTCTCCGCTCTCGAACTGCTTCATCGATTCCCTCCATCTCCATTACTCCGCGGCAATCTGACGGTCGACAAGGTTGCCTCAGCAGTGACCTCCACTCTTGTGCTGCCTCACAGATGCCCTCCAAGTCCCTCGCTTTAGGACCATCGGATAGTTGGGAATGATCCTGGAGAAGCATCTGATGACGGGAGATGCCGTGGGGAAAAGGGGGTCAGTGTATGGTGCAGAGAGAGAGAAGTGAGGGTGTGACGCCCCGCAGCCCCTCACCAATGTGACAGGCCAGATGTGGTTTGCCACGAGTCTGATGACGTGGGAGGCAAGGTTTGCAAGAGGGGGAAATGAACGCAAGGGTAGGAATTTATTGGAGATGGGTGTAACTCAGGCCGTCCGGGGGGAGGGGGGAGGCGAGTGGTGGTGGGGAACAGGCTGGAGGAGGAGGTGGACATGCTCGAGGAAGGCATGGCAAAGCTTGAGAAGGAGAAGCTGAAGATGTTCCAGGAAGTCGAGCGCCTGCAGAACGCGGCGCAGCAGGACCAGTACCTGCGGCATGCCCCCTCGCCGCACCCTGCCCTCTTGTGCTCGACTCCATGCGAGCTGAACCCCTCCCTGGATGTCCAGCTACGACCAAGGCCACTCTCCAGGGCCGCTCTTAAGGCCCTGGTGAAGGGGGGGCCGGGAAGGCATGCAGCACGAGCATATGCCTCCACACCTACCCCGGTCCATGCCATGGAATGACGGCGTTGGGAAGGCAGCAAGGTGGTGAAACGCTGGCGGGGGGCCTCGGGAATTAACGCAGAACGCAGATGCAGGCGCTGGAGCAAGATGCGGACTCGAAGGCCAAGGAAGCAGGTGTGTCTGCAGGCGCCATCCCCGCAGGGCGTCGCCTCACCAGCATGTCAAAACAGGGCCTGTCTAGGGGCGGGGCCGCGGCGGCAAGATGGCCCCGAGGCAGCGCGCGGCCCTGCAGGGCCTACCGGGGTGCGTGTGGATGGAACTTTCCCGTCTGGCCGATGGAGCAGGGCTCACGCCGGGGAAGCTTCTCAGCCGGGCGCCGCTTGCACCAGCGCCCTCATGCCAGACCACAGGACACCGCTGCGGCGGGCTCGCATGTTGGAGCCATTACAGTCGTGTGTCATCAACGCTCAGGTGTTGAGACGAGGCTGCTTGGGTGGTCACCCTTACGCTCCCTGAGACTCCCCAACCTTCCAAACCCAAGATGCCTGGACCCTGTGTCAAAGCCCCCAGAAGCCTCCCTGTCGGCTCCCCTCGCTTGCGGCCCGCCTCCTCACCCTCACCCCACCGCCCAGTGGCTGTCTCATCCCACCAGATACTCTCCGGGAGACGTGAAGCCATCCTCTTAGCTCCACTCCTCCACCCTCACATCCGCTCTGTCTGCTCGGGCTGCACCCCTAATCCCGGATCACCACCCCGAGCGACCCCCCAAAACGGATCCCTCAACCCCTCCCCCGGCCCAGAGTAGGGCCGGGAAATTAATATGCTCATACGCCCAAAGGGCGTGGTTTTTTTCTTTTTCTTTTTTCTTTTCCCTCAACCCCTCCCATGCGAAGGCCTCTGCTTCCTCTGAGCTCCCTCGCAGCCCTGTGGCAGGGGGTGCGCCAGGAGCCCCCTCTGCGAATGATCCCTTGCTGGCACAGCCCTGTGGCGCGTGACGCGAGCATCCCGGCGGCGCGCTTCGTGGCGGGCGCAGGCAAGGGCATCGCGGCCGTGGAGACGGAGCGGGACAGCCTGTTTGGGCAGTGCGCTAAGCTCAAGGAGGACCTGGAGGCGATGACGGAAGAGGTGCGCCGGGGAGCCGAGTCCCGAGCTGCTGAGAACGACGCCTCCTCCTCAAACGAGTCCGCCCTCAAGGTGCGCGCGCCCCTGACCCCTTGCCCCCGCCACCTGCGCCACTCCACGCGGGGCGAAGCGCTTCTCTACCACCGTTAATTAATTATGCGTGTTCAGGAGCGCGGGACCCACGCCGACTTGTCTCTGGAACCTTCACACCTGGTGGGGGGCGGGGGCAGGCGGGGCGGGCGCGGGGTTGAGGCACGGGGATGCCAGCGGCTGGCTGGCGCACTGAGGGGCTGCGGGTGATGCTCGGCAGGCGGAGGTAGCGAGCCTGCAGGAGCAGATCCAGGTGCTGCGGGATGACCAGGAAATAACTGACACGCAGTCGAGCAGCTTGCAGGTGCGTGTGCCGTCAGACGCCACGTGGAGGGCGCAGCGCCTCGCCCCGGAGACGCGCAAAGGGTGGAGCTGCTCTGCAGCCCCGCGAGGCCGTTGTGCCACGTGGAGCGGGCAATGGTGTGATGTGATCCGAATCTCATGCCTTAAAAGATCAGGGCAGCTTGTTTGCAGCCCCTCGCGCCGACGCCGAGCCCTGTGCCGACAATGGTATCCCCTCCGCTGCACTACCACTGGCTGTGAGCGCCAGTCTGGTGGCTTGTGTGGTCCAAATCCGCGGCGGAGACCCGTTCCCTGGCGCTGGGCTGTATCGAAATTTGAATGCAGCGCAGTGCGCCGTCCAAATCAGCGGCGGAGCTCCCAGGAGAGTTTATTCCGCGCCCAGCAGCCGTGCGCGATGAGCTCGCTCCAAGGCTCTTTCCTCAACCGCGCCAGGCGAGCGGTGCTGGGCACGAGCCAGGGATGTATCGGAGGGACATGCGATTGAGGCGCGGGTGGGGGCGGCGGGCGGAGGGGTGCACAGGCCGCGTTGCAGAAGGCGCGCTCGTGGGGGGCGGAAGCGGACGCGGAGCGCACGATCCTGCAGAGCCAGCTTCAGAGCGCGACGGCGGTGAACCAGACGCTGGACGCCGCCCAGACCACGCTGCGGATGGAGATCGCCCGCATTCAAGGCGAGAAGGCGGAAGTGGAGGCGGAGCTGAAGACGCTGCAGAGTCGGCAGACATCCATGTCCACTCGCCTCGAGTCCACTCTGAATAGTGCAGCAGATAGCGATGCGGCCGCCGCCACCCTCCAGGCACCCACCCGCGCGCCCGTCTCCACCCTTCGCCATCTCTCTCCCAGCGCACGCCGCGCGCCGCCGCCGCAGTGTCGGGAGCGAGCGCTAACCATCGGATTAAAACCAAGTGTGATATATGGGGAGAGTCATCGCTCCAAGGGCGCCACGGACCATGGCTAGCAGGTTGAGGCATCACGCTCGAGTTGGCGTCTGTCTCACAGCCGGGCGGGTGGTGTCAGGGCAGCCTTCCAAAGGCCTTGGGGCTGCGTGGCTCCAGGGCTTGAGCCCCCCCCTCTAAAGTGGGTCCAGAGATCCTGGAAACATGGTCGCGACAGGAATAATCTCTTTTGCTTTGCTGACAAGTCAGCCTGTCCTAGCCCGACTGTACCCCACCCAGGATACCGTGTGCTTTTGAGCCTACTGATGGGTGAGCAGCTTCTTGGCACTGTCATCCGCAGCAGCTACATGTCCTGCTCGTTGGCTTGCGCTCCCTAGCTTGGCCAGGCTGGTTGTAACACCCTAACAGCTCTTCGAAGCCCTCCGAGTGGTGGCCGTCACTTTCCTGCCTTGTGGACCGCACGGGCGTTCACGACGATCCATGGGGCGTACGACGGCGGTCTCTCTCAGCTCAAAATACATTATATATATATATATATCATTTACAAACCTCGAAGGCAACATATCTAGGCCGGAACCTAAAATTCGCAGGGTATTTCATATTATTCGCGAAAGTGCAGAAGACATCGCGTGTGAAACCGGAAATTCGATATCTCGTGATGCACAACGATCCGTCGGGCGTACGATGGCGTCCTGAGCTCACAATACAATTATCTATCATTTACAAGCATCGCTGCAGTATTCCTGACGCATCGTTGTGCATCACGAGATATCGAAATTTCGGTTTCACACGCGATGTCTTCTGCACTTTCGCGAATAATATGAAATACCCTGCAAATTTTGGGTTCCGGCCTAGATATGTTGCTTTCGAGGTTTGTAAATGATATATATATATATATTATGTATTTTGAGCTGAGAGAGACCGCCGTCGTATGCCCCATGGATCGTTGTGAACGCACGTTGCGTGCTTTCCGTCACTTTCCTGCCTCATCTCTTCACTCATTTCGGGAGCTGTCATTGGCTTTCTCCTTGGCCCCCAGCTCGAGCCCTGACTACTCTTCCGGCGAGAAAATACTCCTGCGTGAGTTTCTCAGTCGATCCTGGAGCTTTTGGGCACCTTTTGTTCATTCAAGCCGCGGTCTTGAGCTGGGAAGTGCGCGTGTCCTGGATGGCCGCGGAGTCGCCAGCGGGGCTGCGTCAGTCGGACGAGCGGGGCACCGCGGGCTGGTGCAAGTGCAGGCCCGGCTCGAGATTGCAGTTGCAGGCGAGCGTGAGGCGAAGAGCGTGCAGGAGGCCCTCGAGGATGACTACCGGAAGGCGCAGGTGCTCCGCCCAACTTTGCTCCTCCTCCCCATCAGAGCGAGGCTTGCCTCCCACCTCCTACTGCAGCCCAGCCTGTCCGCAAATCGTTGCCACTTGCAAGCTTCAGCCCTCCCTGCGTCATGCGCGCGTCAGCCCTCGTCCTGCGTCATGCGAGCGTCAGCCCTGCTGTCCCTGCGTCATGCGAGCGTCAGCCCTGCTGTCCCTGCGTCA
>LGRX02035413.1:0-39197 GCA_001247695.2 Cymbomonas tetramitiformis
AAGATCCCTCCGATCACCGCTTGCCAAAAGATCCCTCCGATCACCGCTTACCAAAAGATCCCTCCGATCCTTGCCTGATTCCGACAAATTCATGTCCCGGTGACTCTGCTTTCTGACCCTTACACGCGGTGTGGGTGCTGGGAGCACTCAGAGAAACAAAGCAATCGCTGGTGGACATGGCTGCCATGTTCACCTTGCTCGAGGTGCTGACACGCGCAAGCTCACCTCCGCTTGTAGCATTCCGCATGGTTACGAGCTCCTCGGGGAGCTGGCATGTTTCGAGGGAGAGCCCCCCTGCTTGCGCCCTTTATTTCGAAACCGCTGCGCGGCAGCATCGCGGGAGAGTCGGATGCACAGACCTGCGCGACCGCATCTGGGAGCCATTACAGGCAGGCCGACACATGTAGGGATTGCGGGAGACGGATGCCAAGACCTAGGAACATATGCAGTCCCGAGGACGTGACTCGTCACGCTAGAACGGTAAGAGAGTGATTGTTGGGGCAGACCCCTTTGGCCGCGACTCAATGTCCGGAGGTGAAGAGGGTGTCCATCCGTGTGGTTGAGGAGACGGTGGGGACGGATGCGCAGGAACGCGCCAAGGTGATTGATTCGCCGCAAGCCATCGAGCTGCACTCAGGTGCACCTCCTCGGTTTTTATCGCCTCCGCTCCTACCCTGCCCTTGAATCCATCAGCCCCCTGATGGGCCTACGCAACCCTCCACGGCCTTGAATCCACTAGCCCCCTGCTGGGCCTATGCAACCCTCCACGGCCTTGAATCCATCAGCCGTGATGGGCCTACGCAACCTCCACGGCCTTGAATCCGTTAGCCCCTCAGTGCAGGCCCTACACAACCCCCCTGCCCTTGCATCCATGGGCCCCCTGCTGGATTTTTATACGACTCCACCCCCTGATCTTGCATCCATAGGCCCCCTGCTGGGTACATAGCGAAGCCCCCCTTAGCCTTGAATCCACGAGCCCCCTGCCGGGCCTATAAAACTCCCCCTTTGTTCCATCTGTACCTTTCCCCTCCGACTGTGGTCACGTGGCGTTGATTGCCTTCTCATTCCGGCCCAATCAAATATGGCGATGCAGGTGCTCTCGAGCGAGGAGGGCTTGCCGTGTCACTCCACAATGTGGATTTTGGGTGCGGCCCACCTTCAGCCGTGGATTGAGATAGCGCCCTGGGTGGTCATCTCTGATGGCTATCACCAGAAACATGCACAGCACCGTCATGCCGTCCTGCCCCGTCGAGCTTGACGCGCGGCTGCCCATACTTATGCGGACGGGCCATCTTTTGACGACCCGTTGGATCCATTTCAAGCAGTCGCCAGATCCTTCTCAGTCATGCCGCCGAGGCGCCCACTTGTGCCACGTGGCATGGACGAGCTCAGGCTGCGCATGCCTATCATGCCACGTGGCGTGCGCGGGTTTGAACTGTGAACTGCGCTTTGGTATGGCAGGTACCATCCAGAGCGCCCCATCCTCAACGACGTGTCCTTCGATGTGCCGGCTGGAACCTCGCTCGCGTTGGTGGGGACGAGTGGCAGCGGCAAGTCTACGGTGCGCTCCCGCTTGGCTGCCCCCCCCCTGTCGCCGCGCGCGGCCGCCCGGAATGCATTGCAGTGCGCGCACCACCAGCTCAGGGAGATCCGCGGGGGAGGTGGCAGGTGCTGCGGCTGCTGTGCCGCTTCTATAACCTCGACAATGGAATGGTCCACGTGGGGGGGCGCGATGTGCGAGATGTTTCGATTAGCAGCCTGAGGTGCCTCCCGGCGGCCCGCCAGCGCCGCCTCGCCGCAGTGCGGCCAATGATGAGGTGCCTCGCCGCAGTGCGGCCAATGATGAGACGCCTCCCGGCGGCCGGCCAGCGCCGCCTCGCCGCAGTGCGGCCAATGATGAGATGCCGCCCGGCAGCTTGCCGGCGCCGCCTCGCCGCAGTGCGGCCAATGATGAGATGCCTCGCCGCAGTGCGGCCAATGACGAGATGCCTCGCCGCAGTGCGGCCAATGATGAGACGCCTCGCCGCAGTGCGGCCAATGATGAGATGCCCCGGCGCACCCTGTGACACCCTGGGTATCTCCGTGCCCTAGATCTGCCATTTCTGTAGAAACCCTGCGACGAGCTCTGTGGATCCCGCCGCCGCGTGTCTTCCGAGAGATCTGGAGTCAGGGAGCAGGGGTAGCATGCCCAAATCGCTGCTTCAGAGAAGACAGCAGCCCTCTCACTTGCACCTCGAGACGTGCATGATTGCGCGTGAATGAGTTGTGGGAATTCCGGTGGTTCTCGGAGGATGCTTTGACACTCATTGCCCGGATCCGTTCCACATCTGTCTTACATCCCTCCCCCCTTCTGCCCTGGGTTCCCACACTTCTCGTACTGGCTGCGGCTGGTGTACTCTTGTTCCTCACTCTCGATAGCAGCGCCAGCTCGGTGACAGCGGGCAGATAGGGGCGGTGCAGGCGTGAAATGGGAGTGGTGCCCCAGGACATCGCGCTGTTCAACGACACCGTCTTCTACAACATTCTGTACGGCCGCTTGGACGCATCCCCGGAAGAGTGCCCCCCTCTTTTGTCCCTGTAAGAGGTGCCCCCCTCTTTTATCCCCCCGGAAGAGGTGCCCCCTCTTTTATCCCGGAAGAGGTGCCCCCTCTTTTGCCCCCGGAAGGAGAGTGCCCTACTTTTTGTCCACCGGAAGAGGTGCCCTCTTTATCCCCGGAGAGGTGCCCTTTGTCCACGGAGGGGTGCTTTGACGGAAGGGTGCCCCCTCTTTTGCCCCCCGGAAGAGTGCCCCCTCTTTGTCCCCCGCGGAAGAGTGCCCCCCTCTTTGTCCCGGAAGGAGAGGTGCCCCTGCCCCGGAAGAGGTGCCCACCTCTTTTGTCCCCGGACTGAGGTGCCCCCTCTTTTGTCCCCGGAGTGCCCCTCTTTACCCCCGGAAGAGGTGCCCCCTCTTTTGTCCCTGTAGAGTGCCCCTCACTTTTTATCTAGGAAGAATTTGCCCCCCTCTTTTGCCCCTAGTGCCCCCCTCTTTTATCCCGGAAGGGGGTGCCCCCTCTTTTATCCCCGGAAGAGGTGCCCCCTCTTTTTGCCCCCGGAAGAGTGCCCCCTCTTTTGCCCCCGGAAGAGGTGCCCCCCTCTTTTGTCCCCGGAAGAGGTGCCCCCCTCTTTTATCCCCGGAAGAGGTGCCCTCCTCTCTTGCTGTGCATCTCGATCTGATGCCTTGACCGACTTCCCCACCGTCGAGGTGCCCGGGCGGATCTTGTGTCGTGAGCGGCTTGGCCTTAACCTCGCAATGCGGGCGCACGCGACAGGTGTATGCGGCTGCCAAGGAGGCGGCGATCCACGACGTGATCATGGGTTTGCCAGACGGGTAAAATCCGCGGCTACCACCTCAATTCATCGGTTTTATTGTGAAATAATGAATTGTTTATTGGAAAGTAAGGGCTGCCCCTTGGCGGCACGTCGGAAATTCCGGGAACCACTTTTGCTGTATTACTGCGCACTGCATCTGCACAAAGTGCGGTTGTCATCCGCATCCCCCCTTGCCCAGCGCGTGGAAACTCTCCCCGACTGCATTGTGCAAAAGGAGGAAAGCAGAAAATGGATATCCCTTTTTGGGTGGAGAACAAAGGCTTCCAAGCCCCGTTCTTGATCCAACGTCTCTTTCCAAGCCCCGTTCTTGATCCAACGTCTCTTTGAGCGCTGACATGCGCGCCGTCAAACAGCTACATCTGCACAGATGGGGATTGAGGCACGGGGAAGTGCTATGACAGCTATATCTGCACAGATGGGGATTGAGGCACAGGGAAGTGCTATGACAGCTATATCTGCACAGATGGGGATTGAGGCACGGGGAAGTGCTATGACAGCTATATCTGCACAGATGGGGATTAAGGCACGGGGAAGTGCTATGACAGCTATATCTGCACAGATGGGGATTGAGGCACGGGGAAGTACTATGGGACTACGCTATTTTGAATTACAGGCCTGTTTTCTTGAAAGACGATTCTGCACCTTTATTCAATGCATTGTCTTCTTCTTCGATCTGATGAACATTGCTTGCGTTAGGGGGGCGTTGGAAGAGTACGTGACATAGTGCAATCAATGACGTCGAAGCTTAAGACGTGTGGGCGTGTTAAAACACACCTTAAGCACTTGCGCAGTCTTGCGTATTCGACAGTAATTGGTACATACGTTCATCCATCCATCCATGCTGCTTTGCATTGGGTTAGGTGTTTGTGTCGGTGGTTTCTTCGCACAGCCCCGGCCTGTTCTCCCGTTTTCCCCGCACTCGTCCCCTCCCCTCCCACCAGTCTCTCCCCCTTGTCTGAATGCTGCTTCTGATTAGAAGTTCCCCGTGCGGCCCGTGCGAGCGAGGCACAAAAAGTCCCTTGGGTCGGGTAGATTCCATCTGTCTGAAGTACAGCTCCAAAGTTCTTAAATGCTTCTCACATCCACTTGGATGGCGTTGGGCTGGCTTTTGTCAGCGGGCCTCATGCCGCTCTGTGTGACAAAACAAACCTTAAGCATGGGGAAATTGCTCAAATATGGGGATGTTTGGGGTCGTTATTCGATGAAAAATCTAGCACGACTTTGATGCAAAGGAGATCATGTCAAAGGAGATTATAATTAAGCAGAATATATTGCAATTAAGCATTCCTGCCCGAAATTGTTTCGAATGGAGCCCACTTAATTTTAAGTATTGCAAAAATAGAGTGATTGAGCCTTGAAGGATAAACATTCGGCAAGTGCCGGCTGTATGTTTCCGCGAGTCATTGCGATAGAGACGAGCGTATAAGTGGGAATAGCTTCATCCTGCAGCCTCCCTGATCACCTCTACGACTTAACTTTTTAAGTTGCGAGTGTTTTTCCTTATGTCCCCTTGTCTGTTTCCTCTATCTTTTTCGGGTATTTCCCCCCCTCCATCAGCTACGGCAGTGCCTTGCCTGAGGGACGCGGATGTGCATGCAGGTACAACACGCAAGTCGGGGAGCGCGGGCTCAAGCTCAGTGGGGGTGAAAAGCAGAGAGTGGCTCTCGCCCGCGTCTTTTTGAAAGTGCGCCTCTTCAGCTCTCTGCGAAATTCCATGCCTACACCATATCTATGCATAGAGAGCGAAGTTCCATGCCTACACCATATCTATGCATGGGAGGCGAAGTTCCATGCCTACATATATCTATGCATAGAGAGCGAGGATTACATGCCTACACCATATCTATGCATAGAGAGGGAGAGTTCAAATACCTACACCATATCTATGCACAGAGAGCGACGTTACATGCCTACACCATATCTATGCATAGAGAGCGAAGTTCCATGCCTACACCATATCTATGCACACAGAGCGATGCTGAGGTGATGCTTGCAAAGCCCTCCATGGCGCACACCCGGAGGGGCCTTCTGACCAGAGATGGTTAGGGACAGGGGCCACGCATTTTGCTGTGCGATGAGGCGACATCCGCACTTGACACCCGCACGGAGCGCGCCATCATGGACTCTCTCAACGCCTTGGCCCATGGACGGACCATGATCATGGTGGCACATCGCCTATCTACCGCGGCACAATGCAATAAGGTACCCCAATATATCTTACACTGCAGATTGCAATGTCTTCGAGCTCTGTGCGTTGCTTGGTTGACGGTGCAAAGGAGTGCAGTGCACCTGTTCTGCTGCTCTGGAGACCGGCCCCACTTCCAATGTATACCAATTCCATCGCCGCCGAAAGGGCTTTGCGCTGTGTCCGCCGGATTTGCAAGCGGGGACATTGTTGGTGCAATTAGATTTTTGCTTGGCTATGCTTGGGGAGTGGAGCAGATTGTGGTACTTGAGCAAGGAAGGGTTGTCGAGAGCGGGAGTCACGATGCGCTGCTTGCTGCCGGAGGTCAGTATGCAAGTATGTGGGCACAGCAGCAGCAGAACGGAGACAATCATGCGCAGCAGTTCAGTTAGAAAAACGAAAACGAGTATCCTCCAGAAATCATGCTTTATGACGAGTTCATACTAGTTGCTGCATCGGTTTCCCTCCATCGCCCCATCGTCTCTTCACTCACAGGCCGTCGGCTATTGTGATTCAGTGGATGGTAGCGACAACCTGCTGCTGGTTTTAGGGCTCGCAACACACTTGCGATACAGTGGCCACATCCGCATCATGCATCGTCACATAATAAGCAGGGTCCATCATCCCTGTGCCGAGAATGAATCGGCACTTTGGGGAATAGTAAGGTGGACCCTCCCTTGCCGGGGAGGTGAGACTGCTGACGGGCTACATATGCCCTTATTTTTATTTCTGGAAAATGTTTCCGATTTCCTCGATCATGTGGGACCTGCGAACATATGCAATACTAGCATTGTTGATCTCCAGATTTCTACTAGCCCTTTGTGTTGTCGATTGCGGCATCTCCTATCATCATAGGACAAGTTGATTCTTGAGATTGCAGCTTTCACTTTGCGATTTTCCCCTTCGACTTGGCATTTTGATTTACATTTCTGTCAACCTTCTGCGATTGTCAAGTGACTGGTGGCTGTATCCGCCTAAGAGTATGGCGGCTTGTTTATTAGTCATACACATCATCAATCATGTATACCAGTGGTCATCTGAACTATGCAATGATTTAGTCCGTCATGATGTTTTGATGAGTTAAAGTAGTGTATGTGTGGAGGATTTGATATGTGGTCGATATGGTATGTTAACTTAGAATAAGTGGCCTGGATCCATGTAGGATTCTCCATCGTCATGTAGGATTCTCCATCATCTCGCATTAGATTGTGACACCATCGTCATGTAGGATTCTCCATCATCTCGCGTTAGATTGTGACACCCTGTGAACCTTATGCTATACTTCATATAAAACTGTATGTACCCTATAAGTCCCCATATAACTATATCAACCATATGTCGCAGTATACCACCAGATCCACTACACGTCTCCATACTGTATGATTAGATCAATAATATTTGTCCAAGTATGCTACCAGACTGAAATGAATTATAAAATACAAAGTGTAATCACGGGCACAAAATATTGCGGGAAAATATCCCTACCCCTGTACTATGGCATTGTTATTCAGCAGCACCTTCCATTATGAAATAAGAATATGTCACTCGTATGTCCAAGTGTAGATTCGGCATTTTGTCTTGGTCAATCAGCACAATTGCGTTTTGAATAAGCATAACAATATCAACCACATGTCCAAGGATACCGCCGCATGCGGTATCGTATGTTGTCTTAAGCATAAAGCAAATTAAGTTGTGTGCATTACATAAATCGGTTTCTCACAACATATTTGGTCACCCTTTGTCACATATTTCTCTGCAGATAATGTATATGCGAAACTATTTCATTCCTGTATTTGTTATTTATGAATAAGGGAAAAGGTAGTGTAAGTCATTTGAAACCGAAACGCGATTTTTATAATTCTTATCTCAACATCACCCGCCCTAGAATAAGCCAATTTTGAGTATTTTTTTGTATTCATGTAGGGCTGATACAGAGATGCTATGGATATTTCGTCGCAATAGTTTCTTTTGTAGCTAGCGTGCAGCCAATAAGGCATCGGAGCGCTGTCCTGCCATAGGGCATGCACGCACATCGAATTGCGTGTGACTGTGTGTATATGGACGTGCCAACTTCCCGCCAGGGATCCGCCTTGAGGCCGAGGGGGGAGGGTGACCCGCCTCCTACATAGAATCCCCTGGGTGCCACGCCCCCATAATTTTTGCTGCAGCGTTTCTAGCACACTTTGACTTAGGATAAATCGTGGGACACCTGCGGTAGGGTACTGCATATAATGCTCGCGGACGCACCGAAGATCGCACGATTGGGATTGACACGCAAGCCCCAAGAATTTTAATGTTTGTGCGCGAGCACTTGCGAGAGTATGGTCACATGCACACTTTGACACTTTTGCGCCCACGTCGGACGAGGCACCCAACGCCGCATGGTATTTGGTCATGTTGCCCATGATAGTCCCATGGCAGGATATATTGCTTTACAATTTGGCAAGCGATTTGTGGGTTGGAATTATAGCGGTGATAATTAACCATCTCAACGAAGTGATGGGCATGCATTTATTTGCATTTTCCGAAGAATAATTCCAAGTAATTCTACGACGCGCGCATTAACCGTACTAGCATATGTCCGCACACGTACCGCAGAGTACTATTACCGTGTCGCATGATATGGATATTGGTCCCACTGAAAGGGATTATAAAATACAAAGTGTAATCATGGGCTGAGAATCTGGCGATAAAATATCCACACGTCTGTACCTTCTCTTCCTTGTCAAAGAACACTTCATGATTCTTTCTCACCTACCATTATTCTACAAAAATGGCACAGTAGAATATTTATCCGCGTATAACCGTCCTGCATCTGTTCGTTGAGTTTGCAATGATTTAATGCAATTTGAGTATTGTTAAGTACTTATGTATGGCTTATACCTTCTCTTCCTTGTCAAAGAACACTTCATGATTCGTTTTGTTCACCTATCATTATTCTACAAAACTGGCACAATAGAGTACTTCACCTCGGATAACCTTCCCGCATCGGTTTGTGTTTGCGATGATTGAATGAAATTTGAGTATCCGTGGTCTTCGGCATGTTGCACATACAACACCTCAGCTGCGGTCTTGAAAGGAAATCCAAGCCTACCAGAGTACTACGAAAATACGAATCTTGTAGGTAGAATTCCTATGTGGGAGGGCACAAGTGCATCGGACAATTATGATACGAAATGCAAATTGCAACTCTCAGGTTGGCCAGTCCCATTCTGTTAATGATTCTGCATTTGACAAACTGGCAGTGAGCGCCAAAATCTTATGTCTGCGAGTATTTCTCAATATCTGCTAGCGGACCTGAGAGTCAAACATCAGCTGCGTCAATTATGGGGAAGGGCTAAGACCTCCGAACCAAGAAAATTCATTCGAAAGAGGTACAAAAGCACTTCCACATCTAACCTACACCTTGTTCTGCATGCATATGGTGCGATGATACAACTTCCTTTTCTCTCCTATTTTATCCCTTCCAGTAGTGCCAAAGGACTCTCAAGCAAACTGCAACAAGGATGCCTTTACACCTCAGAATACTGCATCGGGTCTGTGGTGCTAAAATAAAACTGTTTCTTCACATTCGTCACACTCTAAACATCTCCTGATGTTTCAGACAGGTTCTTCACACTCTTCCTACTGATGAACCCCTCCCTTTCGTTTAGTTTAACTGCCGCATACTTATCACACTGAAAATGCCTCTCCATATTTAACCAACTTCAGCACGCAGGTTCTCCAATGCTTAACAAAGGGAATTGAACAATGTTACACCCTGTGTGCCGTGAGGTTGTAAAAGGCGGTTCACCTGCTTGAGATCTTGCCGTCGCTGGTTTTTCCTCTTCTTCCACGGCATTGAAAGCAAGTTGTGTTCCCTGCAAGCCCACAAAGCCAAATAAAAGTCAACTTGGCTGTAACTAAGTCAGCGAGAGTGCAGGCTGTTTACGCAACGTAATGCAAACAATAGTCTACCTAACGGCAACATAGAACGGAAGCCGAACCGCGAATAAAATCATCAGCGTGCAAAAAGATTAGGCGCACCCGTTTCTTTCGTGGTCTTGCTATTCGCCTCGTTTTACTTGAGCCTAGGAGATCGGCTATTTCGGATATTGGAGAACGTGCTGGAGGTTCTGCTGTTGTCGGGTGACTTGTTTGCTTTTCTATCCGGACCACACAAGTTTGAAAAGTTAATTCAATTTTCAACAAGTACAGAAATGATTGGTGTCCCTCAGAAAAAGTTACTCTCGATATTCCAGTTTCCAAGATGATTTCTGTACATAAACAGTTTGGAACAACGAAGCTGCGTCCGCAGCTGTTTCCTGATTTGATAAGGCTGCACCGACGATGAGGTGAAGAATGCACTTCGGCTCTTGGCTCACCTGCCTGCAGGGATGTGGGTAGCCCCTTGGAAACGCTTGGAAGGTCGGGCTTGACCTCAGGTTCCTCCTCCTCTTCACCAATACGCCTTTCGCTCTCATTGTCTGTGGAGAGCGCGTCATCACTTGGAGGGGGCAGAGTTTTGGCAGCCTTCAGCTCTTGTATTTCTTGCAAGAGCTCTGCGATCTTACGTTTTTTGGAATTGAGCAGTAGATAAAACTGCAAAATTGCAACGTATATTTAGTGAAACAGATTATGATAGTTGTCGTGAAAAGACCAACTCACTTCAGAAAATCGGTTTCTTTGGAAATGGAATCCTGAAGCTTAAAAGCTGGCAACGGGAAGAAGAACTGCTTCTTAGGTCAAGCTTTTGGAGTACCTCAGAAGCGCGATGTGCCACTATAAGGCCACTCTGAGGTTTCTTTGGAACACTCGAGGGGTGGGACGTTCATGCGGTGAGCTTGTATCAGAAAGAGAAGAGCACGGGTTGCGACACTTTGCTTCTTGAAGGGGCAACGTCGTGAAGCATCGCAAGTTCCAAGCACAATTATTGCACAAGATTCTGGAACAGTGAATGGCAACTCCCCGCGTAGACATCACCTTATCAAACAAGTCATGCTCCACCTGATCTTTTATGTCTGCAAGGCACTTTAGCTGATTTTGAGCATCTTGAAGGTCGTCCAACGCTCGTGAGCTAACCATTTTTAAATTCACAACCTCATTCTCAAGCCCCGAATTCCTGGACGCCAAGGTCTCGAGGAAGAAGGAGGTCTGTTCGAAGATATATGCCCACAACCACACATGCGTTGTTTCCAAATATACAAAACAAATACGCATATGGCAAACAGCATACTGAAATACTCGCCGAAGCTTTGAAAGAGCTCAGGCATAATTTGAGAAACTGTCAAGAAAACGTGGATCATATCATGAAAGCGGAACTGAGATTCTCCTCACCACATCGGCATCATTTTCCACCAAACCCAGCTTCCCAGTCGTACACGCTATATCAACGCTTCCCAAAAAGTCTGCATCATATTGGCTGTGCCATACGAGCTGGGTAGCACGAGGACAAAATCAGAAACGCACTTTTTGAGAACCGTAGAGCAAAACGTAAATGGACATATGAACAGACGTCCCGCAAATACGAACTCGCCTCAATACCATCACTTTCGTCCACTTTCCTCACTTCGAACTTTCCGTCGAGATCGCTTGTAGTGAGAGCTTTCGTAGCAAGGTCGAGCCAGTAACCCTTGTCGATAATGCCTTCGGAGGGTGCAGCTATGCCTACGAAACCATGACTTGAAATCTGTCGTTAAAAACGAAAGGAAACAACGAATGGAAACAGGCCGTGAAACTGGCGTACCAAGTAGCCACTTACCTTCTTGCCACCAGGCATTGTTCCCGTCTGTGACCCAAATGGCGAAGCTCTCACCATTTCGACGGGTGAAAAGGTGAAAAGCCTTACCGTGGACATATTTGGATACGATTCGTTCCCCCGCCCCTATCCGTGGCTCAGGCATTGGACAATTCGAACGTACATCAGGCATGATTCAACCTCAGAGCGAGTGTCCCAGTCACAAACAGTGATACAGCTCACAGCGCAAGGCAGGGCTCGTGCAGAATGGAACAAGAACACGACTGGAATTTCGTCGCGCGAAACAGACGACGAGACACGAATTTCGTTTTCATTGCCACAGTTACGCAACTGTCTGATAACCTTGCTTAGGGTTTGGGGTGCTGAAAAGTCAAGATTTTTTTCTCTCGAAAAGCGTCGCTGTCGCATCGTGGATCGTGCTCGCGATCGCGTCGGATGTTGGAGAAACCCTTCCAACGCAAGTCGAGAAGCTCAAGTGAAGGGGAAGCGGTACCCGTACTGTAGTGGAAGTACCGAAGGGGAAGAGGTAGGAGCGTGGATGGAACCCTTCCTACAAGTACAGTATATAGACCTCTGCTCTTTATGTTTTAGGACCGAAGCAAATTACCTTACTGTACCTTACCTTACCAAACCGCGAATAGCAAAGCGGGATGATGACACTGTGACGACATGCTGTGCCATGTCAGGGTTATGACCGATGACACATGTGTCATACATGTCAGACATGTCATACCTATCATACCTATCAAACATGTCATACCATGTCATGTCATGTCATGTCATGTCATGTCGAGTCATGTCATATATTATAATGACAGACAGTCGTCAGTACGGTCGACTATGACTGTACATGTCATCGAGATGATAAATCACATCATCTGTCATTTATTCAAGGTAAGACTTGAATGACACATGTCATCGAGAGGCCGTATGTCGGACTCGAGAATGGCGAAGCAAGATGCTATCTTGAAGTACCGAATGGTTCGGAGAAGAATGCATCTTCGCTTCTAGCATGTTCTGAACAAGCATGCGGGTATCATATGGCGAACGCATTATTCGTTCAGCCGATACTAGTCGTTCAACCAATGCCTTGGGTTCACAACCCAATAGCGGTGCCATCTATGAGATGGGAGGCATTCGGTATAGATGAGCGTAGCGTTGTGCTACACTAGTATTGTATCTTCGTCCGAAGTCTGCACTCATCACCCGCTCATAAGTTGCACGCGTGTTACAGTTCAATAACACCGTGCTATCTATCATATTATATTATATCTTAAGGCTCGCTTGTGCGTCCTTAACAACTATTGAGTTAATCAAGCTTATCCGTGAGCAATTTTGGGAAGTATGCGAGGGGTAGGAAAAGTTGTAAAATTTCCAAGTGATTTTGGGGTGTTACCTACCCATGCTACTTCAACCGAGGTTTTGAGGGTCAAGATGACCTCGGATGAAACGTTTGACAAGACACTGCAGAAAGAGCAACTCGAGAACTTGACGATATGGGTCTCCGAATTTCCAAAGGACCTTCGAGTGTCACGGGGAGTCCCTTATATTGCCCAAGTTCTTAGGTATTGTGCACCCAACCTAAGAGAAATCCGGATTATTTCAGCACATACCCTATTGAAACGGCCTGATTATATCCCGCAATCTTGGATTATAGAGGTATAATGCATACCCATTGTTCAAAGGGAACATAGTAGCCCATGGCCTAGCATTGTTTTGGCACTATAAGTGTGATATTCGAGGGGTTATTGACGTTTGAAATATGGTTCTTAGGTTGGGTGCACCCAACTTAGTGTCGGGTAATAGACACTTTGCATGCTCGCGGGCGGCAACACAACGCATCTAGGTTCATTTCCAGTATCGCGACATGTCCCGATCTCATCTGATGCACTGCCGACGCATGTCACGTACCGGACTTAGCAAATATCGGGACATTGTGGGGATACGAGTCACGATCCCCGTTGCGGTTCTATCGCGAAGGTGCCCTGAGACGACCGCAACTCGAGAATTCCAACATGGCATGCATACGTGGCGAGGGTGCACACATATTACAGTCCGATCAAAAGAATTACGACGGCTTAAATAGGTCCAAAAAACATAAAATATTAAAATTGAGGTACCTGAATCATAATATTCCTACCGTATCCATCTTCCATCCCTACTATTGGCGAGTAGAGGTCTGAAATATCAGACGTCCGACATGTTTGTCGATGTGGCGCCATAAACTGCCGTTTTTGACCACCGGTCTAATGCTATATAATTTGATCCATCTTGACCGTCAGCTAAAATTATTATTCAATCCTGCGTACAGTAATAAAGTGATCGCGGGTTGCGTACGCTTCATTTGTTATGGAATGGCATTTATACAAAACTTTTGGGTCAAGTAAGATTGCGAGAGTGAGAGACGCAAACGCTAAAGTGCTTATACAGGACAGCGCCCCGTAAGTTACTCTCCAGCGGCTGCTGTTCAGGGTAGAAGTCTTCCAAAATATTTACGGCCCGTAAACTATATATCCGCTGGCCCGCTTTCGGCCAAAATGGTCAAGGAAGAAAAATGCCCGAAATTTTGAAATTAAGTATGGGGGTTTGATAAAAAGTGGCATTAAATGCCTATATTTTTGGCCGAAGTTTGGCCGGCTCATATTTTTGTGCGGCCCGGGGGCGAAAGCCCCTTCGGCCCGCTTTCGGCCCGGAGCGAGCTACTGCGGCCCCGGGCCGGCCCGCCACGGTAAGACTTCTACCCTGCTGCTGTTTTCGGTATACTAGCGTATACCAAACACAGCATACCTTTGCAGATGAGTTCTAATGCGTGTTAGGAACAACATATTTTTTGCGCGAGCAAGATCCGCGCAGCAATCAGGATGCTGGACGGTTCTTGTGAGGGGGGGTAATGCGCGTGAGTCGAGCCAGCCATCTCGACTCACGCCCAGCAGAGACGCATACAGCATTGCACAACATATCACATATATCACATACGCATATGCAATATATTTTGAGCATCTCACAGTGCGCTGTTACCTCTAGCGGAAACGCGGATGGCAACCGCGTCCACATTTCCGCTAGGGTTTCTTCCCTCATTCGCGCTCTCGCCTGCAAGCGAGTATGCGCATGGGATGAGGGGAGCGTTAGCAAAAATAGTATTTCGTATGCGTCATCTTTCCGGAATAAATTGCACAGAGTGAACTGTCAGCCACACAACTCGCAGTGGGCTGACGCGTTCATTTGGGTAAAGCGGGCGGAATTTCAGGATTTTTAAACCTCCAAAAGATGCGATATACGTTATCATCCTAGGCGAAACGGGTACCAATACACTCAGTATGAATATGTGATAACATCTAATAGAAATAGGATACTTAGATTAATACATAATCTTCGTTAGAGATCTTTACTGGGCGGGGCACGCACACCGCGGGGGGGGGGGGAGAAGGCTTCACTTAAAATTGCATATTTAACAAATTACAATTAAGCAAGGAGCCTGTAAAAAACGACAATCCATTGCAAAAAGCGACAAAGGTCAGACGCAACGCGAAAAGCCACCGATATGTGACTATGACACGCAGGATCGAACAAAGATATTATACAATATTTATTGAACGGTGCAGATGGATTAATTTAATTCCAAGAATTACGGGGATGTGGGGCATGCGTGGGGTCTGCCACGTCATAACTTTAGGATGGGACGCAATTTTCATGACCAAGATCTTCACGGCATCTTTATATTTTTTATTCCCTACATCGCGGCCAGATAATTGGTTTGAAAGTATGTATGCAACAGTTTTTCATTGGTTCAGTAAGGTGACAAGGCAATAGTCGCGATAGCTGATGGGGTCCGTTGCGGGAAACGTATCGAGATACATACGGAATACGATAGCACTACGATTGAGAATGGAAGCGAAACGTCATTCCGAATCTGCCGCGCAAAGTATCAATACCCCGTCGCGAAGGTGCCGCGATGTCGAGAAGTGGACCTAGATACGTTGTGAAGCCGGGCATCTTCGCCGACCTTTCCGCGTGTTCTTTCTGCGAGGAGGACGGTGAGGCCATGGTGCACGCCATCACGGAGTTCACGGACTTGGCACGCAACGTGGAGGCTTCTACATTCAACGTCAACACCTTCACCGCCAACGTGCCGGTGGTGTCGGAGCCGGCCGAGCACTCGCCCGCCGCGTCGATTGAGTCCGACGAGGAATGGACCGGTCCGCCCAACCAAGGGACATTTCAACATTTTAGGTTGTACGGCCAACACATGAAAATCCCATCGGCCGGCCTTCGGCCGGGCCGGCCAGTTCGCGTTTATCCTACAGGCCGGCCTTCGGCCGGGGTGGCGATGGAAATTGAAGGGAAATGCACCCTAAGCATGTTCGGCCGGCCTTCGGCCAAAGGTCGAAATCGAAAGATTTTAAATTTTGATTTAAGATTTTGATTTAAAATTGACCGTATTATTACGTTTGGTAGCTCCAAATGTCGGGCTCGGTACCCTCATTACGGACATCATTGTTACGGCTCGAACATATAGGCAAGGCGTGAGATATTGCCAGAATTTTAACCGTCCGTCAGTTTGCAGACACAACCCCAAATATGTTCACGATGAGAACTACTGACCGTATTATTACGTTTGATAGCTCAAAATGTCGGGCTCGGCACCCTTGCGAACCATGAGTGGAGGGTCATATGAAGAAACGTATCCCAGCTCGTAAGTGGAATAGCTATGGTCTGGGTGCACGAGAACTCGCCGAAATCCAAAGTAAATAAAAGGCAGAGGAGGATCAGAGGTTTCAGGTTCATCGGCGATAAGGACTGCACCCCCAGAATCGCTGCAAGAGGCTTCCCACTCATCACGCACGACTAGTCGACTAGAACCCTGTGCATGATCATCGGTGCGTTCGTCAGTGTCCTGACTGATTTCATTAATTTCAATTGCACCCAACAGAAAAACGTTGGAGATGAATAACCATAAAACTACGCACAGCGCACACCGGTTTAGGTTTTCCATCCTCCTAGAAAGATCGTCCCAAAGTCGGACTGATCAAGTGATCATAAGACTTTCGTCGGCTTGCGTTGGGGACTGTACGTACGCAATTTTCATTACAAGTAGCGAGTGCGTAGGAACGAAATATTCTCTAAGACCTCCGGTACGTTGGTCGGCCAGGCTTCGGCCAAGCGTTTGATCGTTCGGCCACGAATATCCACAGTCGCCTATCGATCGAAAGCCGTCACGGCCCACCTTCGGCCAGCTTGGCCACACAATTTTTGGGCCCTTCAAGCCACAAACGCCGTACGGCCAATACCGATTTCGGCTCTCGGCCAAACCTCGGCCACGGCCCTCATAGTACGGCCACAGACCGGCCATAGGGCGTTGATATGTTCCCTGCGGCCAACCTCATGTGCCCACCCGTCACCCGCTCGTTCGCCGACTTCATCGCGAGCACGGGATTTACGGTAGAGGCGCCCGACGAGCCGTCCGTGAACATGAACATGCTCTCCGCGGTCGAAGATCCGGAGAGCGAGACTGACTACGAGCCCGAGACGTACACAACGAGTGACTCCGACGACGAGGGCGCTCCGATTGAGCAACCGCCGCCACGGTATGGCTGTGGGGGGAGCATTGCAGCATTCCCGGTTTGGGCCGATCTTTCTTCACTTCATCCTTGGTGTGCGCGCTAGTTGTGACTTGTGCCGCCGCCGCGCCACCCACCGCGTCCGGTGTCGGTGGTGCCAATGCACGTGCACCCGCGGCTCCACCGGTCGGTGGTGCTGCATGGACTGCCCCGGCAGTCCCAACTACAGCGACTGCACCGACTACGCCGTTCCATGGCATGCTAGGCGACGCAGAGGATGGTGCGATGCCCGTTGCTATACCGCCGCGGAGACAGGCGCGTTATCGACAGCTATGACAGGGATTCCGCTTCTACGGCCACATGCCGCTGCCGTCATGGCGAGAGGATCCTGCTGATCCGCCGATTCCCCCTGCACCACCGTACTCGCCGCCACCTTACTCGTCCGAGGACGAGGCACCGAGCTCTGAGGGCTCGGCAACTGACATCGGGAATTCCTTAATTTCTTCTACGCATGGTTCACCACCGGCCTCGGAAGTAGAGCGAACCCATCGCATTAACAAGGCTTTGTGATCGGCTTGGAGATCTGATGGAATAACAACTTCGATCTTATGTAAGTTTTGCCCCCAATGGAACGTGCACTCCAGATTGTTACGGTCATCTTGTTCTGGCCAAACTTTCTTGATTGCTGCCCAGTTAGCACCTGTGCGACAAATATTAATCAGTTGTTGAAAACCAAGTACATCGTGCGTCGGTTACACGGTTCGGACAATCGTGTACGATTGTCTGAACCGTACAACGCGCACACTCCCCCATGAAAAATTATGATTTCGTTTTGGCTTACCTGCTGCATCTCCCATGAAGCCGTAGAATAGTACTTCCGCACGCGGATGTTCGGCTGCTACCGTCTTCATCACCAATGTCCAAAACAATACCTGTGTTTCAGTACAGTCTTTGGGTACGTTCATGGTGGCAATAGTGAGCAGGGCGTTGGCCTCTTTGGAGAACACGTGCGCCCCCATCGTCACCCAATCCCCAGAACCCTTGCGATGTACGAAATCCAATTGGACGTACGCTGAGCGGAGGTAGTCGTCGCTACTTTTCGGGTGCATGCGAAGCACGAGATCGACACCTCCATCCACTCCGACACTGGACATAACGAACGTGTGAGCAAAACTGTCGATGTTCCCCTCGTCCGCGAAAGATTGCAGTAGCCCGTTACCGTGCTGAGCAGCCCATTGGGAAACGGCTTTCATGCCCTCATCCTGTCGACGACCTCGCACGAAATGCTGGTCCACTGCCTTATCAATCACGTTCATTTTCCTCGCGATGCCTGGTAGCTGGCTGGGGTCATCAAGAGAAGAGTCTTTTGGAAAGACGGTTTCCGTGAGTAAAGTCCTTTTCACCTGGCACACGTTTCGCACTCCACCGGTATTTAGAACCTCCTCAGCCCTAGTCTTAGCTGTTTTTAGCTCACCCACGCTGGGGTTGTCGGTGGACAACACGGAATGGTAGTGTCCAATGGAGCTAGTAGACAGCACGAGGATGTTCCAATCGGAGTCTTCTAGGATGGTTACTTCAAACGTACAATTGCCGGAATGAGTAGGCGCAGCGTTGCAAAGGGCGCACGCCAGATTGCGATTTTTAAAGGTACCGGTGAATTGGAAACGGTTACGATCACCCGTTTTACGAAATACGACACATGCATCGTTCTCACAGGATAACGCCCCACCACATCGCGTAGTTCTAGTAAGACGGCCTCTGATACGCTGTACCGGGAGGTACGAGCAGCGGGGTTGCATGCTACAGAGATCTGGTTGCATGCTGCCGACGAGTGGTTGCATGATACAGATGCCTGGTTGCATGCTGCGTATGCCTGGTTGCATGCCACAGATGCCTGGTTGCATGCTACAGATGCCCGGTTGCATGCCACGGAGGCCAGGTTGCATGCTACAGATGTCAGGTTGCATGCTACAGAGGCCCGGTTGCATGTCACGGAGGCCAGGTTGCATGCTACAGATGTCAGATTGCATGCTACAGAGGCCAGGTTGCATGCGACAGAGGCCAGGTTGCATGCTACAGATGTCGGGTTGCATGCTACAGAGGCCCGGTTGCATGTCACGGAGGCCAGGTTGCATGCGACAGATGTCAGGTTGCATGCTACAGAGGCCAGGTTGCATGCCACAGAGGCCAGGTTGCATGCGACAGATGTCGGGTTGCATGCCACAGAGGCCAGGTTGCATGCGACAGAGGCCAGGTTGCATGCGACAGATGTCGGGTTGCATGCCACAGGGGCCAGGTTGCATGCGACAGAGGCCAGGTTGCATGCTACAAAGGCCAGGTTGCATGCTACAGATGTCTGGTTGCATGCCACAGAGGCCAGGTTGCATGCGACAGATGTCGGGTTGCATGCCACAGGGGCCAGGTTGCATGCGACAGAGGCCAGGTTGCATGCTACAAAGGCCAGGTTGCATGCTACAGATGTCTGGTTGCATGCCACAGAGGCCAGGTTGCATGCAACAGAGACCAGGTTGCATGCTACATATGCCAGGTTGCATGCTGGTGACGGGTGGTTGCATGCTGCAAGGGCCTTGTTGCATGCCGGTCACAGCTGTATGAAGAAATAATTGATGGCAAGGCAGATTTCAGGAGAAGATCTGCAATGACAATAATTATATTGAGGATCTGGTGGATTCCAGAAAGATCTGCAATGGCAATATCGTGATCTGCCTGATGATTGGTGGAGGAGTACCAGAATCAGGCATATATGTGCACATGATTGGTCGATGGCAGATGTCAATACAGGAATCCTGCTAGTGATTGTTAGAGAGCAACATGTTGAAAGGGAAGCTTGGAAAAGTGGACCTCAGTTAGTGTTGATCAAGAGAATGAATTAAGGACAAGTTTTACATGTTAGTATTAGGCTGTATGCCAAGACTGAACATAAGGATATAGATGTATTAGGTTTGAGACCAGACATTATATCGGAAAAGTGATTGTAATTCTAGGCTAGAGGCCAGAGTTTGTCATGCAAATAAACAGTGGAATATAAGACTGTGAAGTTAATATTACACACCAAAAACAGCAGAAAATATAAAAAGAAAGAAAGAAAGAAAAATAAGGAAGAAAATAAAGAAAAGAAATAAGAATAAAGTTATCAGATATGCGCTGGTACAAATTGGTTCTCAGATGATGGGAACGTTCTATGGACCTGTGGGATCTGCGAGTTGCAAGATGTTGGAGATGGCGACTTTTGTGTTTGCGTTTTGAGCGGCTTCAGCTTGCGTTTGACGACTCAAAATGCGCGCGGTGCTTGCGTTGTAAACACGGAAAAGTTTCGCTATGGGACCTTCTTTGTTGAAGATTTGGTTGAGGATCTTCTGTGCAGACTTAAGATGCGACTGCGAGATGACTTGGGCGACTTTTCGTTTTTGAGTTTTGGGCTGTCTCTGCTTGCGTTCGACGGCTCGAATTGCGCGCGTTACGTGCACTAAAAACACGGAAAAGTTTCGCTGCGAGATCTTCTTTGTGGAGGATTTGATTGAGATCTGCGTCGGATTGCTTTTTCTTGAGACTCTGGACGAGATTTGTGGCTTGGTCTTAAGAATGTTCGCAGCTGGTCCACTCCGACGGCTGTAAAGCTGGCGAGATATGCGCGTAGACGTCTTTGGTGGACCCGCGTTGTAGATTTTGGCTGGATGTGGTTGTGATGATGCGGATGCTCGGATTACTGCTCTTGGATGCCAAGCAGCTGCTTAGGTATGGGGGGGGAAAGTGAGCTCCTCTCAGCAACATAACTAAGCAAAGCCGCCGGAGGCTATTGTCAAAAAGTACAAATAAAAAGTATCTTTTTAGTTTGTTAACAATCTGAGCAAGTTTGGGGCCAGATCTTGTATTCTCACTAGCTGCTAAAAATAGCCTATCAGCCTTAAGTATGGTGGAAGTACCTCCCAACTTCTAGGGAAGTTCCTTATACCTTCTGGCCGAGTTCTCTACAGTTTTTGGCAGTATTTGGGCTCCACTGGACTGGTATTTCTGGAATTAAATTCTGGAAACGCCATACGACCATATTTGACGCTGTCATAGTTGTCATATTGTCATAACTGTCATACGGTTGACCGACAGTTGACTTTTGATGCTTTCGTCTGGACCTTCGCCCCCTTCCACAACCGCCATGGACCCTTCCACCACCGCCTTCCCTCTGACACCCTTAGATCCCTCTCCACCAACCGCTTCCACCGCACCGGGACCTTCGGGCCCTTCCACCACCACCTTCCCCTTGACCACCTCCGACCCCTCTCCACCGATCGCTTCCATCGCAAGGGTCAGTACTGGGCAGGCTGTCGACGTTTATCAACCTGTTCCGGACGTGCCCTTCGGCGTGCCCATCAGCGCGCCCGTCAGCATGCAACCGGGCATGCAACCCGGCATGCAACCTGGCATGCAACCTGGCATGCAACATATGCCAGGTGGCATGCAACCCAGCATGCCTCAGAGCCATTTTGTGCACGCCCCCTCTCAAACCTTCCCTTTTATGTTTCATCAACAAGAGGTCGGTTGGAGCGGCATGCAACAACATGCAACGGGCGTGCAGCCGCATGCAACCAGCATGCAACCGCATGCAACCAGCATGCAACCGCATGCAACCAGCATGCAACCGCATGCAACCAGCATGCAACCGCATGCAACCGGCATGCTCCAGTATGCCCCAGACATGCCATATGCCCCCAGTAGGCTGTCTCCGCCTTTTGGAATGGCTCTCCACTATGCCACAGGCTCGCCAACCCATGCCCCAGGCGTGTTGACACATGCCCCATACACGCCCGCGCCAATGTCGACCACCTACGGGGATCCATGGACACTACCCGCATATTTCCCACCGCCTCCACCTCCGGTATATGGAGCCGACCCTGCGTCGGAGGCACGAGCTAGGGAATGGTGGGCAGCGCGAGAGCGCATGGCGGCTGCGGAGCGGGCGGTGGCGACTGATATGAGAGTGGTCCCCCAACGACTGTATCCGACACCACCGATGGAACCGACTCCCCACATCGACACTTCTCCTGACGAGGGTGTGGTAAACCACCAGCCGCATCACCGTCGCCGTGCTTCGGGTCCGGAGACTCTTGGGAGAACCTTGCCCATACACACGGAGCCCCAAGACGTGGTGACCGAGGACCTCTCCCAATCTCACGCGTCTCAACCCGAGAGCACGACCTCCGGCTCCGGCTACGAGTCTGCAGCGGGCACTCAGCATAGCCGCAGACGACGAGAACGGCGTCTCAAGTTGGAGAAGCATCGGAGGAAGGAGATGACGGACCAGGAGGTGTTGCAGCGGGTAGTGCGCGCAGAGACAGCTCGGTTTCTCGCGGAGACCGAGGCGGGGAGCCTGCGCGAACAGATGGCTCAGTTGGAGGCTGCTGCAGCGGGAGGCGGGGTGGCCGAGGAACGGCGTCTGGCGAGAAGACGCCGGGCAAGCTTGGACACCCCTGTGGTGTGCGGGGCTGGTGGGGGCCAGCCGCAGCATGCAGCGGGAGCGGCGGAGCATGCAACACGACCGGCTGAGCATGCAACACGCCCGGCTTCGCATGCAACCAGCTCAACTTCGCATGCAACACAGCATGCAACCCGCCCGGCTGAGCATGCAACCCAGCATGCAACTCGGCCGGCTGAGCATGCAACGGCCCCGTCTCAGCATGCAACACGCCTAGCTCCGCATGCAACCAGTGGGTTCCAGCATGCAACCGGCGCCTCCCAGCATGCAACCAGCGGGGGACAGCTTGCCTTGGGCTGGAAGGATGGGAAGTCGCACGCCGCTGATGAAGAATCACAGAGCCGGAGTAGCGACTATAAGGACACGGAGGACGACCCTGGTGACGCCCCTGGAGATGACCCTGATGGTGACCCGACTGGGGGGGCGGGACCGTCGACGTCAACTACACGGCTGTTAGTGGTCACTCCCCAAGGGGATTCCTTGTGGGTGCCCCCGGGTGAATTGGCCACTACAACGACGTTACCCGAGATCACCTCCTCGCGCCATGGTCTGTCGGCAGCCCTGAAGATCTGTGACAATCTTGGGCTGAGTCCTACTCGATACATTCTGAGCGGGGCCGGCGGTACCTCTTTCCCCGAGATACGTCCGCTGCACACCACCGAGACCTCCACCTACGCTCTCTTGGTGGACCGCTCGGTGGCAGAGGAGTCTATTCGAGGCACGAGGCGTCCCAGAATTCCGTCACAATGGTACCAATGCCCGAGACGACCGGTGGTGGACGCCTTCACGGAGTCGGAGGCGGAGACCTACGAGCTGGATGGGCTACAAGCCTGGGTGGAGGTATGTGCTGCTCCATGGTACTTGGCTGCATCGTTTGGGCCGCCTCCTACGATGTCCCAACCCCCGTTGCAGACTGACCCCTCCACCTTCCCAGCTCCTTCACATCGACTCTCAGCCGATGCCGCGACCTTCACCCCGACGGTGGCTCACACGGCAGTGGCGGGACCACCGGCCGGAGTTGCACGAGCTCCGGAAGACCCGACGGCAATGTTCACCCCTGACGACCGCTCCTACCAGACCGCGATCAAAAACGAGAGCTCGCTCTTGAGGGGCATCTACAAGTTGGTGGAGGACCTCCCGGAGTTCCCCGGCGATCACTACACGAAGGGCCGGGCCATGGATGACCTCGAGGAGTTCTCTGTGGCGGTGAATGCGCTCCTGGAGCACATGACGGTGATTGCGGCGCTCACTACTCCCAGTTTTCGGCGGAAAAATATTTAAATTAGATTATTTATTGCTGATTTTAGATTAACTCTTTTTCATGTTGATTTTAGATTAAGTTTTCTTGATGTCATCCGGCTATGACCGGTGGTCCTTTTCACGACTCCTGTTCAAATAATGTGCACACGCAGGTCAAACGCTGTAGTTCCCGCTTGCCATCATGAGGAAGCCTCCAAAAAGCTTCAAGAAGGTTTGTCTCACTTGTGATAATGGTGGGCGCCGTTGTAATAGACACTCACGGCGTGTTCTGCTTGAAAATAAGGCCCCCCACTATCAACCCACCGCTTTCAAAGGCACTGTATTCAACGAGTATGTCGAAACTGGCTTCCGGCTAAAGTATACAGACACTGTGAACCTATGGGAGAGTGACGATAGTGACGATAACCCTATATGGGACTTTCATAACCGCTATGTGTATCTCGAATACACGGAGGGTATGCCTTGGGGAGGGGTTATACCTTCACGTGGGAACTGGGGATATTCACCGTGCCAGCGACACTTGTTCTCTGGGTCGTTTCCCTTGTTTCACTACACTAACCATGTTGCAGGGTGGCAACTCGACGATATTATGCAATCTTTCTTATCGGTGTTATACAACCGGGCAAAAAACATGTCATACATGGCTCGATTCTTGTATTGGTTATCACTATTAGCCACTAGGGAGCACCGTAGCGTCCACCATTGCGTGGCGGGCGCTATGCTTACCATTAGGCGATGTGGAAACACTATTGGCAAACTATGTGCAAGTTGTGCTTCAGAACTAACTGTGCACAATAGGGGGTGCGTTTTAAGGCACGAATGGTGTGCTTCATCACCTACGGGGGTGAGTCTATGCAAACACGTTATGGTTGACTCTCCTGATTTCGCAGAGGAGTACTCACCTTGCACTGTTGTACGTTAAATATAATGTGGTGGCCAATACACCGGGGCTGGTTTGCTTAGACGCCTATCATACATTTTGTATAAAGTAACGCAATAGCGCACTCCCTCAAAACCTTCAGAAGCTACTCTATGTTTGCACCGCGCATCGCACTTTAAAACCTTATGGCTTTCAGAGAATTGGAGAAGGGTGCCCTTGCTATCCTCTCTAGGCGACTCCATCTCCAGAACCGCGTTCTTGTAGTTTCCAAGAAAAATTATGTATTGATGTGACACATCTTTTCTGTCCTCGTGTCGCTTCACTTCGCACTTCCCGGCTAGCATGCACGACACATACAAGCACCAATCGCCGTCTCGCTTGTAATCCGCGTCTATTATTTCTAAGATTTGACCTGCTAGGATGTAAAGCTCTTTCTTCCAATACGGCTTGCTTGCACTTGTTAGCGGATCGTCCATGTAAACTCCTTTTTTCTTGTGCCAAGGGTGGGGCGTCCCGAAAGCACATGTGCCATCTAGCTTAGGGGCAAACCCCTCTTGCTGCACTGTTCTCCCCATGTTAAACCACCACCCAACATTCCAACCCTCCTTCCCTCCTTTCTTGCCTTTTGCCTCGTTTGCGCAGCCACGCTCTATTATCTTGCACGTTTGTGCATGCAACGTTGCTTCAAATTCCGTGAGTAGCACCTTTAGCCTTTGGTTATCACTTATGAGCACCGGCCGCCTGTTTCCGCGAATCCCACAAAATAAGTCCTCGATCCTTGAAAGATGCAACGTTGTGCTCTACGCCATCATAAATAAAAGGTACGCTCCCAGCACTTTCCGGGTATCCTCTGTCTTTGTACAGCAATTTGTGAAACTCACTAACACTTTTCTTTAGTAAAACTTTTGTTGTCGCTGAGTTGAAAAAAATATACCAGGCTTCAACTTCTCCTAAACTACGGTCGAACCCCGGATACTTTGCAGGCGGTAGCAAAATCTTTAAGCCAAGTCTTTGGAACGCACTAGCTCTACTATCCCCAACCACAGGACGTTCGAACGAATGCAATAGCTTCAAACACACGATCGAGGCGTTGGATTGAAGACACGCAGCTAACAAAGGTTCGCACTTCCCTCTTGCATATGGCAAGGACGATATTATGATGTCTACTTGCGGGTTGAATTCTTCCCACTTGATTTTCTCTAAGTCTAGGCGTCTTATGCCTTGCGCAGGATGCTTATCGCTCAGAAAGATCGTCTTCGGTTTGAACCGAACTAGGTTGTTGTAAACGTAGCGAGGTCCCTTACCACAGCAAAAATCCCCAATTTTTTTTCCGTGAAACAAACTGCCAATAACTGCTAATAGAGGCGTGTATTGTTGTGCGATTGTGGGATAAAAACTAGTGCCTTTATCACATACCCTTGGTATCGTTATTTTAAATGGTAAATTTTTCATAGGAGCACACCTCGTTGACAACGCACTCCGTTTTCGTTTCGGAAACAACTTCCTCGCGTTGTCGTCGTTTGCATTGTCGTTCGCATTGTTGTCCACAACGCGCTCCGTTGTTTCATACGGTTCAATCTCGTCGCATGTCGCAATCTCCGCGTTCACATTGTTTTGCCCTATGGGTTCAGTAGGTTGGCATACATCGGAGAGTGTTGGCGACTGGTTTGAAAAAAAGATTTCGTCCACCCATGCGTCGTAAGCTACCATTGTATTATGCCTATCACAGCACACTTCGAGCCCGCTGTCCGTAGGCCGGATTGAAGCTAACGCGGAAAAAAATAAAGCAAGTTGACCTTCTTTAATTGCATTCTCACTCCCTAAGATATGTACGAAATATGATTTCAACAAAATCAAGAGCTCTCCAACTTTATATTGCGAATACCCATTTCTTCCGCCTATGGACTCGAATTGCGCAGGCCAGTAAATTGGGCGTATCTCTTCGAGCTTTGCATACGGTCCCAATATCATTGCCACTACTCGCCGTAAATCTTGCTTGCTAGGTGCTTTCGGACAGCATACACCGCACTTATCACGAGGCATCTTTTAGTTAGTCACAATCGGTCGTAAATCGGCAACTTGTTTCTCAAAATACTTCCCCCTTGCAACTTTCCGAGTCGCGCCAGAAACGGTATCCCAGTTATTCACGGCCGTGAATTCTAGAATTCACGGCCGTGAATCTTTCCGAATGGAACCAAAAACCGTTCGATTTTAATCGAACGGTTTTTGGTTCCATTCGGAATATGGAATTCACGGCCGTGAATCTGGAATTCACGGCCGTGAATATGCAAGTTAGTGGCGCTTTTATTTCCTTTACGTGAAAGTTGAAATTTATTATAACCCGAACGTAAATCGTAACGACTATGGAACAATCAACACTTGCCGAGATCTGCGAATGCGGACAGTTAAACAAGAAGGGAAAGCTCATTGAATGCAAGCAAGACCCGTCGACTATGGACCACGAGGGCAAACGCTGCACCCGGGTAAAAAGAGGCAAAGGCGAGCTGCGTTGCGCAAAATGCAGCGGACAATCAAAGAAACCCGCAAGAGGCAAAGAAAAATATTTGGACGACTTCGATCGTACGCGAGCAATAGGCTTCGCAAACAACTTCGTGGTGTCGTTACCCGAAGACACGCGACAACATCTGGAAAGGCGCTCTTCGCTTATGTGGCGTGAAGCGTTGAACAAGGTGCCGGATTGGGACAAACTTCCTAGCGGAATGGTAACCCTTACCGGAGGAAAGCTAGAGGTGTTTCATGAAACCGCGAAACACGGGGGGGGGGGAATATTGACGGACTTCTACGACAACTTCCTCGACGACGAAGATCGGAAGCACTTGAACGTCTTCGTCAACGAGGTGGAGACGCAAGTATTAGAAAAGCTACGTAACTCGTACACCGTCGAGAACAAAGCGTTTTTAATCAACGACGACCTGGTTGCAGAGAATTCGGGGAAGGTCCTCTCGTCCCTAAGGGGGTGGCAACCTTGGCATCTTGACCAGCCGTTGAACCAGCCCCTCACCGAGCCCGCCCAGCACTTGGCGATCGTCGCCTACTTGGGCCCATGTTCCCCAACAAGGGTGTGCTCTGCGCCAACCCCGTCGTTGGAAGCGTCGATTGACCTATTAGGCCAATCGACGCAAGAGAACTTGAGGCTGAACTGCGATATAGCTTTCCGTGAGCAGCGCGCTCTAATGCTCCCGAAGGAAACCCTCGACGCCTTCGCGGTGAACGTTGGGGGGAAGGAGAAAGTGGAGTTGGGCGAGTGCGCCGTTGTGGGGGGGGTTCACCAAGGGGTGTCCAATGCGGATGGCACGCCCCGAATAGTGTTCTCCGCCAACTTGGCCTTGAAGGACGTGGCCTCATACGACCCGGATGTGCAGCTTAACCCAGTCAACTCGCCCATCCACTGGGGTTTTCTCGACTTCGCTGCCAAGGAGTACGTCAAGTACTTCCTCGCGGGCACGGACCTCGCCCCCACGGTGGACGATGCCAACGTGAAAGTGCTCAATACTTTGGGGGCAGACGTTATGAAGTGCTTGGACAAAGTCACGAACAAGCGAAGGCGTGAAGCGGAGGGTGCGCGGAAGCGTGGTAGGAGATAAGTAATAGATTAGGCTTAGTGAAATAGGGGTACAATACGTGTATGCCATGCTTAGCCACGTGAAAAAAATATTTACATTTACAAGTTGATATATATCATTACTTGTTTTGGCAATCAAATAATATTTGTTTGTTGTACTTGCTCGTTATCGCTACTAGTCTTTGCTAATTTACTATCCTATATTAGCTCGAACTCGACGTTCAAACGTTCAGAAATATTCAAACTTGCATTGCGCTCGTGCCTCTCGAGAGGCACCACCATCCTCTGACAAGTTTTAGCGCACTTGCTGCACAACTTGTACGACACAAGGGAGGTGAATTTTCCATCGTCGTCGTTTCCATGGTCGTGGAAAACAATGCGAGTGGTTGCGATCTCCTCGCACCACACCCACGCACCCTGCTTGCGGTTGTCGACAGCGTAGTGGTCGAGCATTGGGAAACAATCGAAAGGAAACTCTAATGGCCAAACGCCAGCCTCCCCATACTCAACCATGCATATGAGGACCTTATGCAACTCGCACCGCTTGTTGGGGCGAGTGAGTCCATAGTGGGGATCCTTCGTAGGGTTCTCGTCTTCCCCGCGGACCACGACGTGCTTTTGCCAAAGCGCTGGGCAATTGTACGGGGCGGGTAGGTAGCCTCTGGAAGATTGATAGTCCTCGTCCCTATTTATTACTCTGTTCATTTTTTTATTTGCGGGCTAAGACTTAGTCAAATAGGTTTAGTCAAATACAATAGCGTCTATAACGTATATGGTATAAGATATCGTATAGCGTGTACTATATAATAACATATCACGTTGTTCGCATACATACTCCCTTGTGTTCGCATCTTACTATCACTTATCGACCCAAGGAAACTTTGTTAAAGTACGAAACAAGTATGCCCCAACCATGTTGCGACCACTGCGAACGGAAAGCGTGGCTCCGCGCTCGGTTCAACCGGGACTTGCAAGACCTGCAACAAGCTTTCGCCAACAATTTTGAAGGATACGCCGACCACGAGCGGTTCCTTGCAAGGTGGGCGGTAGTGGGTAGGGACCTAGCCGATATTCCCTTGCCACAACCTGACCGGCTCACTTGCAAAAGTTGCTTCAAGAACATTTGGCTACCACATGCTACCACGGATATTTACTTCACCTCCTGGGCCAAGTGGGATTTTTTATAAAGTAAAGCAAAGTAAAGAGGTTGCTAGATTGATTCAAAAAAATACTTGAGAATAGTGTGTACACAAAATATTAATACTTGCTATTACACTTATGTACACCTGAAGAAAATTGTCTATTCCTTAGCTACGCATAGTCCGCACAACCATGTTCCTGCTGGGATCTTGCTTAGGCTTGGACGCAAGCAAAAAATATGGAAGCCCTTATTGCACACGTCGCATAACAGCATTTCATCTCCGTTGTCTTCTTCACCGCACAGTTCGCACGATAAACTTTTAGGAACTTGCTGCGAGCATCTAGCTTCCATGTCTAGCTCTACCACCTCGCGCGCTCGCTTGGATGCTTCCCGTTTCAGTTTCGCGGTGATCTTCCCAAGGGGTTGCCTTTTCAAGGCGCCAACCGGTTTTCTCGGGCGTCCCACTTGTGGGTGTCGGCCAATTATGTCGAGATGTTTTTCAAGAGGCGCCTTAAACTTCCCTTTGAATAAGCCAACAGCAATACTACATGCACACGTGACGCTCTCCGCGTAGATAGGGCACATACACCAGTGGTGCCCAAATTCGGTGACGTTATTAGCGTCCAATGGTCGTAAGATCACAAAAGACTTGTAGGTGTTCATGAACTGCTCGAAGGTGACAACCGTCGCTGGAGGGTGTTCAGGGTCGCGCATAAGGGCGAGGAACTTTACCACAAGGGGAGCAATCTCTTTCCTTTTATCCGCGATAGTGGAAGCACTCAACTTCTCGAAGGTCTTAAGGGAGGGAACGACATAGGAAGGACGGTCTGTAACCCCCAAGACGCCGGTCGTGCGCGTCATAAGCTCGAGCATGTTGTTGTCAATCATAAGTAGCGCCTCCCGCCAAATAGCTTGTGTAATAACTGGAGTCGTAGGTATTGGGTGTTGCCCGTCGTAGATCGTCTCCTCGTGCATGTATTTTAGCGCAGAAGGATGGAATACCTCGAGTTGGAGTTGCTTACGCATGGTCATCTCGTCTTTCACGTGTCTATTCACGCACTCGGGACTATTCTGCGTAGATTGGATCCCTTCTGGCATGAAGCCGAGAACCCACCCACCCCACTTGCCCCACCAAGTCTCCACGAACCAGTTGCAAATATACTCTTCCTCACGCTTGTATAGTTCGATGAAGAGCTTGAATGCACTATCACGAGCACCAACGATGGTGATGTTGTGTATATCCGTAACGCCCTGCTTGAAGCCGTTAACGTTATGAGCGTCGTTGAATAGCGCGGTCTTCTCGTTAAGCTTCATCATGCAATGCGACCAACATATCCCTTGCGTAATCTCTTCCGCGACAAGTGTACAGAGGTTCGTAGGTAACCTCAAATGCTCTAGAACATGCGTGATGGTTTCCGGAAGCTTGGCGTTAGCGTTGAAGAAAGCGAGGGAGTGATCCAAAGTATGATAACGAGGTTGCCACACTTTCTGGAAACCAAGTTGCATAGCCGCGATCAAGCAAAAGTCCACTATTTGCGAAGCATAGGCGTCCTCGTGCGATTTGATGGCGAGCGCCCCGAGACGAAAACGCTTATCCAAGTAGGAAGACCCGTTGCATTCAAGGGGTAAGCCTTGCCAGTTCGTCTTGTACGTGTCGTCGCGTGAGCGGTGATCCTTTGCGAGAAGTACCTCGAGTTTCCCCCAAGTGGTGTAAATCACGCACCACCTTTTGCGTTTCTGCGCTGCGACATAATCCTTGACGAGTTCGGTGTAGTTCTTGTAAAGGGCACGCAAGTTAAACTTCCCTTTGTAAAACCTTTTCGAACGCGTACTCCACCCTTGGACGACAAGCATGTTCTCTAAGATATGCACGAAGTACTCAGCAGACTCGCAAGCAAGAATTGAGATGAAATGTGCTTGAAGGTTCCGTTCATAAACGGAAAAGTCTTCATTCCAACCCGCCAGCTTCCAAGTATTAAGCTCATCTTGGGTTGCTTGGGCTTCGAAAGGAATAGGAGGCAGGGTGTTCGCGGAATTCTCGGCGTAATGTTCCACGGTTTCGAAGCCGCTCGGTTGGAGTACTTGTCCTTCAAACATGCAAAGCGTCCCCGCCGTTTTGCGATCGGTCACGGGGATGGCCAACAAGTTGGAGGTCTGGCAAACCTCCATGAACTGACCGCATGTCTTTATGGTTCTAAGCTCCAAGATTTGTTTGCGATTGTTGTTCACAAAGCTCTTTATGACCTTATAATCAACGACGTCATCGTCTTCCATGGCTGTGGTGACTGCGGTACTAAGCTTCTTAAAAATGGCTTTAGGCGGAAGCTTTTCCTTGATCGCCTCCTTACACTTGTCCTTTAAATCTTTCGACATACCCTTTCCTATGAAATTAGTATGGTCGTGTGTCCCACGGGTGTACATGTTGCATGGAATAGTAGGGCATAAGGTCGTTCCCTTGACAATTTTGTAGTAAACCTGACAACCGTGTGTATGCTGTAAAGCACACCTGAAGTTTTGAGTCACGGAACCGTTTTTTTTCGACCTATAATCCTTGCCAGACTTGGTCACACCCTCGAGGCTCAAGGTTTCCATCTTCTCTGTGCACTCTACATACGATACACCATTGAGGACGGTACTCCACACTAAGGGGACACGGGTACGTTTCGACTTTTCCATGTGTTTAACGAGGAATTCCTCTTCATCCTCTTCATCCGAATGATATATATCTTCCACATTTTTTCCCGGGCTTGTGAACTCAAAGTCGTCGGCCTCAGCCATGTTACTTTCCTCTCGTTTGGCTACGCGACAACTGCTTTGTGTAACGTAGTGTAACGATGGCATGGATGCATGCACCGGTAATAGCCAGATGAGATAAAAAAAACTTAATCTAAAATCAACATGAAAAATGGGTTAATCTAAAATCAGAGAGAAATAATCTAAATTAAATTGCCTACCGTTTTCGGCGTGAGGCGCAAGGACGCAACCAGCTCAGCGTCTCCACCTTGCTATGGATGGTCAAGACCGCCAAGTTGGCCAAGGCTCAGAAGCTGTACGTCGAGGAGATGGCGCCAGGAGGCAGCGAAGGAGAGGCGTGGAAGGCGAGGTACGCAACGGTGCCACGGTTCATGGGCGACCTTGCCTTGTCGGTGGACATCACCACGGACGCCCTGAAGCGGCTGAAGTCGGAGCTACTCTCAACGAGGCAGCGATCGGAGGAGAAGACCGGTGCCTTCTACACCCGCATCACCACCCGAACCGCGACTGTCAACTTTGTGGCGGACGTAGTACGGGGTTGCGGTAAGGTTACCAAGCTGGAACTTCTCGAGCTCTTTTGGGGTGGACTACGTCACAGCGTTCAAGTGGGGTCCAAGCTGGCGGATCTGGGGCTGGACACCAGTCACCCGGAGCAGTGGGAAGACGAACAACGTCGACTCGGACGGTCCGACACCTCCGCCATCTTGAAGGTTCGTTCCGTGGCCACGGAAATCGAGACGGCTAAGGTGATGGAGGACGCGGTTCTCCACGACACCATCGCCCGTAAGGTGGCGTTGGAGATGGGACATCGACAGCGGCAAGTTCCACCACGCAGCACCCCGTCTGGTCGGTCTAGGTGGCCCCCGAGGAGGCCTGCGTTGGCGGCACTCACGTGGGAGCCGGGGACTGCCGGGGGCGACTCGGCAACAGCGGCCCCGGTGACCGTAAGCACGGCGGCGACCCAAGGATCCCGACCGGCACCTGCGGTGAGGGAGCGGCCCTGTTTTGCATGTGGCAGTCTCGAGCACTTGGTGGCCAATTGCACAGACGAAAAGAAGTTGGCAATCTGGAAGGCCAACGCCCCGGCACGGTTGGCGCGAAGGCCAGGGCAAGTGGCGGCTTGCGTTGAGGTCATTGAGGAGAGAGTCGAGGAGGATTCCCTCAACCCCGAAGAGCTTGAAACGATGGAGGAGATCCTCGCTCTGGCGGATGCTGACGTGGACCTCTATGGGGATCTGTGTGCCCTGTGTGACATCACGAGCACCGAGGATCCAGCTTTTCGGAGTGGGGAGCCGACAGGGGCTCCCGGGCAAGAGGAGTAAATCTCCATCGACCCCGTGGACAGAGGCAGCCCTATACCAATGTGGCAGCCCGTCCTTCATGGCCCTCGCGTACGTCACGTGACGAGGCCACCGCCTGTACCCCGACAAAGCCCGTCTCACTGCGAGCGCTGCATGCCCCGGTGAGCACAGAGGCTTCATCAGACTCGCCCCATGGTGTGGCCGCACGGCCCCCCTCCACCGTCAGCCCGAGGCCCCGTTCATCACGGATCGCCTTCAGTGGCCGAGAGCGCGCACGGCGCGCAACCATTTTGAGCAGACGACCCCTCTCAGTGGAGGATCCCCCCCCTGCTCGGGGATCATTGACTCCGCCGATAACCCCACCGACAGCACATCCTTGTTGGGAGACTTACTGTGCCGAACACGGTGTCCCAATTGACCGCGGTAATGTTGATGGACCTCCCCCACGTATCCGAGCTCATCACGCGGCACCAACAGTTCAGCCCAGCGACTACAAGGATCTGCACCTAGCTGCACCGGGGGCCTCCGAGGTGTACCAGAGTTCCCTGGCGGATCAGCGTAGGCGGTTGACATCGTGGAGCTGGAGAAGCCCGGCCGGGGCTACCTCTGAAAGTGTCCTACTACGACAACTACGCATGACCCTCAAGAAGAAGTCCCCGGCAGAGGCACACAAGATGGCTGAGCGCAGTCGTCGCCATGCTACACGGCGCCCCGCGACTACACCCTTCAGTCATCGCCAACGGAAGTACGAGTTGGACAAGCTTATACTTGCCCGCTTGCGTGGTCGCATGGGCGGCACATTGGGCTTGGCCTGGGCAGAGTTGAGCCCACGCGAGCAGCGTCGGGCTGTGGAGCAAGAATACGGGCCGAAGACGAATGTACCTCAAGAAGGCCGACCTTGGGAGACGACTGGGCTCCGTCGCCTTCGACGGCGTCAAGCGTCGGCGGCGATATCAATACAGCAAGCCTATCGCTTGTGGCGACGTCGGCGGGCACAACGACCGCAGGACACCCCCTTTGACTCACATGCGCTCAAGACGGCCTCCACATGGACCACGGCAGTCCAGCGGGTCAGGCAGTGCGGTAAGGCGATTGTGCATGCTGTATTCGGACGTGTTCGACGAGCACACCCACCTCCCAATCCTGCTCCTCTCAAACCAGACGAGACAGTTCTTGCAGCAACTCTGGGATCGAGCCCCTCGGACCTAACTCACAGCACGGACGAGTCCGAGATGGAGATTCATTGCAGCCAGTACCGGTTGCAGCAACACCGTGAGCAGTCCTCGGGGGAGGATACGCCTACCCGTCGTTCGAAGCCTTCGAGGAGTGGGAGGAAGCGTACGACCTTGGACCAGCGGATGAAAACCTGGAGGAAGAATGAAGCTGCACGTCTTGCGGCTTGGGAGGCTGCGCGTCTTGCTGCTTGGGAGGGTCTGAGCACGACCCAGCAACCGGCGGGCGAACCTGAGCACCTCGAGGAGGAGCTGAGTATGACCCAGCAATTGGCAGGCGGATCGGGCAGCATACCGCCAGCATGCAACCAACGTGCTGCATCCTGCCCTAGTCCGCCCGAGGAGGAGCTGAACATGACCCAGCAGCTGGCGGGAGGACCTAACAGCCCACGCCGGCATGCAACTCGACCGGCTGAGCATGCAACGGGCCTGTCCCCGCATGCAACACGCCCCGACCAGCATGCAACACGCCTGGTTCAGCATGCAACCAGTGGATTCCAGCATGCAACCAGCGCCTCACAGCATGCAACCAGTCCGGCTGAGCATGCGACCGGCTCGCCTGAGCATGCAGCATGCCTTGCTGAGCATGCGACCAGCCGGCCTGCGCATGCAACCAGCCGGCCTGCGCATGCAACCAGTGGGTCTCAGCATGCAACCGGCCCAGCTGAGCATGCAACACGCTCAGCTGAGCATGCAACCCGCCTCGCTGAGCATGCTACCAGCTCGCCTGAGCATGCAGCATGCCTTGCTGAGCATGCAACCAGCCGGCCTACGCATGCAACCAGTGGGTCTCAGCATGCAACACGCCCAGCTGAGCATGCAACCTGCCTCGCCGAGCATGCAACCAGCTCGCCTGAGCATGCAGCATGCCTTGCTGAGCATGCAACCCGCCCGGCTGAGCATGCAACACGCCTCGTCCGGCATGCAACACGCCCGGCTCAGCATGCAACCAGTGGGTCTCAGCATGCAACCTACCTCGTTGAGCATGCAACCAGCCTGGCTAAGCATGCAACCTGCCCGGCTGAGCATGCGACACGCCCGGCTGAGCATGCAACCAGACGGCCTGGGCATGCAACCGGCTCCGCCAAGCATGCAACATGCCCCGCTGAGCAGGCGACGCGCCTGGCCCAGCATGCAACGCGCTCGGCCCAGCATGCAACCGGTGGGTTCCAGCCGCTGGAAAGCGGATCAGACAGTGACTCTACACATGTCAGCGCTACCGACAGTGGCACTACTCACGTCAGCGCCACCGACAGCGACACGACGCACATTAGCGCCACCGACAGCGACACAACGCACGTCAGTGCCACCGGCAGCGACACCACTCACGTCAGCGACACCAACAGTGACACCACTCACGTCAGCCCCACTGATAGTGATACCACTCACGCCAGTGTCTCGACCAACGCCACCACGTACGTCAGTGCCACTGAACATGGTAGTGGCGAAGAACACGAGTGCAACGCCTTGGTGGACGAGGCTGCAACCTCTTTGAGCTCTCACCCAATTGAAGATGCTCTTAAATGTAAGCGTGTTCAACTGGATGGGGGGGTACGCTGGAAAGCAAACACTCGAACAGGGACACTCTTGGCACACACACTGTCAGCGGTGCGGGACGAGGAAGGACCCTTACTCCTGGTGTTCTATGCCTACCTTCGTGGACACCGAGTAAAGGTGCTGGTGGACTCAGGCGCCTCGGACAACTTCATCTCGGCGGATTGTGCCCGTACCTGTGACTTGACAGTGCGCTCAGGGACGCCAATGAAGGTCACACTGGCAGATGGATCTGTAAAGACCGCTGGAGAGGTGGCGTACACCAAGTTCACCGCGCACACGGCGGCGGGAGTAAACTACTGCGAGAAGCGAATGGCTCTGCGAGTCTTGCCGCTAGGAATCCAAGTAGACGTGGTGTTGGGGGGTAAGTGGCTTCGCAGTCTTTCCCCGGTCACGTTGGATTATGCCGGTCACGGTTCCGTATCCTTCAACACGCGAGCAAATGGTGGAGGACAGCAACGGGTGACACTCGCGGGCTGTAGTCCGGGGGTGGGTCAGGGCAAGGCCCAAGGCGCGGGGCTGATCGATGAGGTATTCTTGACGGCAGCGCAGCTGAAGCAGCACCTCATCCACGCCGAGACCAGGCGCCTGGCTGGGGATGAAGAGTCACAACCTCAGTGGCTCATGATGGCCGCGCGCGGGAACGACCACGAGGCAGCCTTTGCGGCTACCGCTGCTGACGTACCGCCACCTCATACCCCCGTGGAGAAGGAAGGACCCCGTCAAGATACTCGAGATGCACCGGTAAGCAGCACGTGGAAGCAGCGCTTTGACGCCTTCTTCGAGAAATATCTAGATACCCTGTGTGCAGCTCTACCGGAGGCCTCCAAGTTGCGTCGCACCGAGGAGGACAAGGCCCGCATCGATCGCAAGCCGGACGCGGAGGGTGGACCACCATGTAGGCGTCCATACAAGATGACCGCTGAAGAGCTACGCCAGTTACGTGAACGCATCGAGCAGCTCATGAAGAAGGGTTACATCCGGCCGTCGTCAAGCCCGTATGCCGCCCCATGCCTGATGGTACCCAAGCCTGGTGATCCGAAGACATTGCGTCTGGTGGTGGATTACCGACAATTGAATCAGCAGACGGTGCGGGACCGATATCCACTACCGGACATCCAACTGATGTTTGACGAGATGCAAGGGGCAGCGTTCTTCTCCTCCTTTGACGCGGTGGACGGATTCTGGCAAGTGCCAATGGCCGAGGAGGACGTGGAGAAGACCGCCTTCACCACCCAGATGGGGGCCTACGAATGGTTGGTGATGCCCCAGGGCCTGCAGAACTCTCCATCTCAGTATCAACGGCGAATGCAGCGTGCACTTGGTCATCTCCCCTTTGTACGGATTTTCATCGACGATGTGGTGGTCTTCTCACGCACGGTGGAAGAACATTACGACCACGTACGTCAGTTCTTGGACACTTGTCGAGAAAAAGGGGTATACCTGAAGGCATCCAAGGCGCAGATGCTGAAGGAGTCTCTACGGTTCTTGGGCCACACTCTATCCGCCGAAGGATGCCAACCTCAGCATGACAAGGTGTCCTCCATCAAGGACTGGCCGAAGCTGGAGACGGTAACCCACGTCAGACAGTTCCTTGGACTAGCGGGGTACTACCGCCGGTTTGTGCACCGGTTCTCGGAGATTGCCCAACCCTTGACCTCGCTCACCAAGACCGACGTACCGTGGCAGTGGGGAGAACTCCAACAATGGGCCTTCGACGAGCTGAAGACCGCTCTCTCCTCAGCCCCAGTATTGGCATTGCCCGACATGAAGGCAGCCGCGGATGGGTCAGCGCCGTTTTTGGTACAAACGGACGCAAGCGGAGTTGCTTTGGGAGGCGTACTCATGCAAGATACGGGGGACGGTATGAGGGTGATCGCCTACGATAGTCGGCAGTTTTCTGCAGCGGAGCAGAATTACCACACCGGCGAAAGGGAGCTCTGTGCGTTGCACCATTGCACCACCGTCACCTGGAGGCACTACCTGTTCTCCTCCGACTTCCGGCTACAAGGTGACCATCGCCCCCTGGAATGGCTAATGTCCCCAGGACGAGAGCTTAGCCGACGACAGGCACGGTGGTACATGGACCTGGTGGAAGTCGGTGTCCCACGAATGGAGTACGTCAAGGGAGCCCTCCTTCTGGTCCCCGATGCGCTATCCCGCCGACCTGACTACGTGACCAAGGACCCGCAGGATGGGCTCAAGGAGGCCGGTGTTGTAGACAAGGAGACGGACCTCCCCAAGGACCCGCTCTCCGTGCTGGATGTCGAGGAGATCTTTGAAGACCACCCGCCACCCCCTGTACCAGGATGGGTGGCCACCATGGAGTCATGGATGGACGGCGTGGAGACGCTTCAGGTGGCGGAGCGAGCCCTGGTGAGCCTGCTCCAGGCTGGCAGCGCGCCCTGGCATGCAGCATGCCTTACTGAGCATGCAACCAGCTCAGCTTCACATGCAACCTGCCCAGCTGAGCATGCAACACGCTTGCCTGAGCATGCAACCAGCTTGCCTGAGCATGCAGCATGCCTTGCTGAGCATGCAACCAGCTCAGCTTCGCATGCAACCAGCTCGCCTGAGCATGCAGCACGCCTTGCTGGGCATGCAACCAGCTCAGCTTCGCATGCAACCAGCTCAGCTTCGCATGCAACCTGCCTAGCTGAGCATGCAACACGCTTGCCTGAGCATGCAACCAGCTCGCCTGAGCATGCAGCATGCCTTGCTGAGCATGCAACCAGCTCAGCTTTGCATGCAACCTGCCCAGCTGAGCATGCAACACGCTTGCCTGAGCATGCAACCAGCTCGCCTGAGCACGCAGCACGCCTTGCTGAGCATGCAGCATGCCTTGCTGAGCATGCAACCAGCTCAGCTTCGCATGCAACCAGCTCAGCTCCGCATGCAACCAGCTCAGCTTCGCATGCAACCTGCCCCGCTGAGCATGCAACACGCTCGTTTGAGCACCCAATCAGCTCGCCTGAGCATGCAGCATGCCTTGCTGAGCATGCAACCAGCTCAGTTTCACATGCAACCTGCCCGGCTGAGCATGCAATACGCCCAGCTGAGCATGCAACATGCAGCATGCAGCCTGAAGCACAACTAATGCTGCGAGCTCCCGCCGACTACTTCGCTGATATGTCCGAATCTGGAAAGCACCGGCA
>LGRX02035414.1:0-25206 GCA_001247695.2 Cymbomonas tetramitiformis
GACGATTTTTGGGTATGACCGACGATTTTTGACTGTCCGATATGACAATATTGACGAGTTGCAATCATCGAACCATCGATATGTCATCGAATATTATCGAGCAGTTATCGAGTATTATCATGTAGTCATCGAATATCATCGAGTAATCGTCGAATGTTATCGAGTGGCTATCGCATGTTATCGAACATTCATCGAATGTTATCGAACAACTCGTAAATTATTATCGAGTAGTCATAAATATCATCGAGCCGTCATCGAATATTATCGATAAATCATCGAATATTATCGAGGAGTCGTCGAATATCATCGAGTAGTCATCGAATACTATCGAGTGGTCATCGTATGTTATCGAATATTCATCGCATGTTATCGAGAAATCATCGAAGATTATCGAGTAGTCGTCGTATATCATCGAGAAGTAACCGAATATTATCGGTTAGTCATTGAATATTATCGAGTGGTCATTGCATGTTATCGAACAGTCATCGAATATTATCGAACAATCATTGGATGTTATCGGGTAGTCATCGAATATTATCGAACATGCATTAAATGTTATCGGGTAGTCATCGAATATTATCGGCTGGACATTGAATATTATCGAGTGGTCATCGAATGTTATCGAGTAGGCATCGAGTATTATCAACCAATCTTCGAATATTATCGAACAGACATCTAACAGCATCGAGCATAAATTCGGATACAATCAATTAAATTCGAATAAATTCGGATAAAATCGAATAAATTCGCATAAAATCAAATAAATTCAAATAAATTCGGATAAATTCGGATAAATTCGGATAAATTAGAATAAATTTAGATTATTTGAAATAAATTCGAATAGATTCGGATTAATTAGAATTAATTCGAAATTATTCGAATCAATTCGAATAACATGTTGAAATAATAATAATAATGATAATAAAAATCACTTCGAATAAATTTTGAATAAATTCCGAATAATTCGAACAAATTTGATTAAATTCCGAATCATTCCAATAACTTCGAATAAATTCAGATTATTTCGACTAAATTCGGAAAAATTGCAATAATTTCGAATACATTTGAATTAATTGGAACAAATTGGAATAAATTCGAACGAATTGGAATAAATTCGAATAAATTCGGATTAATTGGACTAAATTCGATTAAATTCCATTTCAAATGCACCCATGCCCGGGGGAATGCCAATGACGGATGCCTTTGATATACATTGACATGTTCAACCATGAGTGTGTATAGGAAGTGTAAGTGAATTTTGAATGAATATGATGAATCAAGTGATGCTAGATGCCATATATAGTTATTGCTTGTAAGCAAGGGCCGAGGAAACAGTTGAGGTGTGGGCAGCAAGGAAGTCGGTTGCGCACCACGGTCTGAGGCGGGCATCGCACGTGCTGACGGCTGCAAAGCAGGCTGGGTGACTTGTGCAGATGTAGGACTTGGCACGGCTGCATTTGACGTTGAATTTAATCGAATTTATTCCAATTAATCCGAATGTATTCGAATTTATTCCAATTTATTCCAATTAATTCGAATGTATTCGAAATTATTGCAATTATTCCGAATTTAGTCGAAATAATCTGAATTTATTCGAAGTTATTCGAATGATTCGGAATTTATTCAAATATATTCGAAATATTCGGTATTTATTCAAATTTATTCGAATTATTCGGAAGTTAATCAAAATTTATTCGAATTGATTTTCCTCATTATTATTATTATTTCCACATGTCATGCGAATTAATACGAATATATTCGAATTAATTCCAATTAATCCGAATTTATTCAAATTCATTTCCATAAATTTAAAGTTATTCTAATTTATCGAATTTATTCGAATTTATCGGAATTTATTTGAATTTATTTGATTTTATCCGAATTTATTCGAATTTTTTCGATTTTTCCGAATTTATCCGATTTTTTCCGAATTTATCCGAATTTATCCGAATTTATTCGAATTTATTCAAATTTATTCGAATTTATCCGAAATGTTCGAATTTATTCGAATTTATCTGATACTATTCCAATTATTTCGAGTTTATTCGAATTAATTCGAGTTTATCCGAATTTATTCGAATTTATTCGACTTTATTCGAATTTATTCGGATTTATTTAAATTTATTCGAATTTATCCGAATTTTTCGAATTTATTCGAATTTATTTGATTTTATTTGATTTTATTTTGAATTTATCCGTATTTGTTCGGATTTATTCGAATTTATTCGAATTTATACGAATTTGTTCGAATTTGTTCGGATTTATTCGAATTTTTTCGAATTTGTTCGAATTTATTTAAATTTATCCGAATTTATCCGAATCGATTATATTTCGCGCGCGCGGGAAATCTGGGGGGGTGCGTGTTAAGAGCTTGGTACAGGTATGACGACCGTGACCATATTTCCAGCGGCGCGAGAAGTCGGTGCGTGGGAAGAAAACTTTGCGAGGAAGACAGATACGCTGTCCGGCTAAGCTTGCTAAGCATCAAACTGATAATCACATAAACAGTGTCTGGCCGAGGCTTTATGCTCTCGGAAACCCAGACAGTAACAATGACTGTACTACTGTACTGTACTACTGTACAGTACAGTGCTAGGATGTCACGGACACGAAACGGAAGCAGGGTCAGGCTAGGGGCTAGTCAGAGCCCATAATAACTAAGCCTAAACCCGAAGTCCAGCACACCACCCGTGGGTGTGACTACCTAGCAAAGCAGGTACAGGATATACAGCCACGAGATAATAAACAAACACCTACGTGCAACTCGGTGGAAACCGATCACTTCTAGCTGGGTGCCGGGGTCTTGACCCGGTCATCCCACCACTGGGCTAAAGCTAATCAAGCTGCCAGGATAACTGATTTAAACTCAGCCACTTTGAGACTGGTCAGCAGGGCTGAGTTCAGTGATCGGATGCAAAGTAAATAAGAACTCTGAAGTGAATTGCAAGCTGTCTGTTGTAAATCGAGCACCACCAGACCCAAGTGGGCAAGGTGGATCCACAGCATAACGTAAAGCAATTGGAGAACCGAGACAAGTAGAATCCCACGGCGGTCCGAGCATCGGAGAAAGAGACAAAAGAACTCTATCGTCTGGCGGCCAATCACGGATGTCCGTAGCACCAAGCGGTGAAGCCGAAGCAAAGAGATCTCTAGTAGACCGATGGACGGTGACTCCGGGCTCAACCAGGCCCCTGTCACCACCGCCCACGGCAACCAGAGATGCCGTAGCACTGGCCAGCAGAGAGCAACAGAACAATGATGCCATCAATGCACACCGGATAAAGCTGGGCGGAGCCCGTGGGCGGTACACCGGTGTCGCTGGTGGCGATGCTCCCCCGTCAGAGTCATGCTCAAGAGTGCCGAAGGAGCCAAAAGTCACTTGTTGTCCGCCGTCAGAGTCATTGTCAGAGCCATGGTCGTTGTCAGAGCCTTCAGAGCCGATGTCAGAAGCCTCAACCCTCATGCCAGCAAACAGCGGAGCCGGTGCCGAGCCGCCAAGCTGGAGTGATGGGACAGAGCCAGTCAAGCCGAGAGAGCCAGGGACAGCTACTGGCGGGTCATGAACCGCAGGCACACCACCAGCCACGAGTGCAGAGGGATCCCGAACCGCAGGCGGTGGTGGAATCGAGCCCCGCGCACCCGAGTGGAATGTGGCCAGACCAAACTGAGCCATGCCGTCACCGTCAGCTGCCGCATCCTGTGCGGAAGCCGCCGCATCCTGAAAGTGCCGTAGAGACGTGGGCTCAGCCGTCGCAAAAGAATGCGCCGAGAGCTCGCACACCTCCGGGCGACCCTCCATCGTGCAGAGTGACTCGAAGGCGTGCTCATCCCCCGCGTCATAGAAACGCTGGAAACGAACAGCCAGGCAGTCAGTCTCGTAGTCTTCAACTGCACCACAATAGTGGGCAGAGTGAAGACCGCCGTTGGGGCATTCAGCATGCCAGTGCTTCAAACCACTTTGTGCACACACCGCATTTTGCAGTGGGGCACGAAGGCACCACTCTTCTTGTCAAATGAGACAGGAGGAGCGGTGCCAAGTGGCCGAACACCAGGACGAAGATGCTTGGCAGCAGAGCGGGGAAGGTGCTTGCCCGCAGGCGGTGGCCCTTCCCGCTTCTGCCGCCTTAGGTCACGAATGTCCTGTTGCATGCGTTCCAGCTGCTTCTGCAGACTGGATAACGCCGCAGCCAGGTCAGACGCGCCATCGCCGAACGACAGAGCAGAGACTGGGGCGCCAGTGTCCTTCAGGCCGTGGCGGAACTGCTCCCGCACACGAGCCTGAATGGTCAGGAGAGACACGCCCTGCCGCTGGTCAGCCCGAGCCAGAGAGTTAGCCAAGTCACGATACAACCATGAATCGCCGAGAGCCTTTAGAAACTGCCGTTTTACCGCGTCCTCTGGCAAGTTGTGGGAACGCTGAACGTCCCTCAACAGGCCATTGAACTCGCGGATGCCACGGTCAGGATCCTTGCTGCTGGGGATGCGGACCGCCAGCAGCAACTCAAAAGAGTCAAAGGGTTCCGAGCGTTCCTGGAGCATGCGCACCACCTCAAGGGCAGCGCGCTTGCCATCTCCAGGAACGTCGGACCCAGAGGCCTCAAGCCAGTCACGAGCAGGCGAGCCAGGTCGAGCCAGAAAGATCAGAGCCGAGAGCAGCAGCTCATTGCCTTCATGCCTAGCCGCAACAGTCATGGCAGTCAGGTCAAAGAGGGGAGCAAACGCCTGCGACTGCAGTAGGAACTGCGTGCGAAGCTCATGCATGACCTGTGAAAAGATGTCGACTGCGTCGGCTTCTGTACCAGCAAAGCGGTCCGATTTATCTCCGAGAATTTTCGTGGCAACTATCTTGGCAACTTTTCTGTCGAAATTTTCCCGAGCCAACTGCTGACACTTGTCCAGAATTTCCCTCGCAGCTGCGGTGGTCGGAGCTGGCAGCTGCGGGGTGTGTGGCGTCGCAGTGTGCTGCGCACCCACATCATCAAAAATTGTTTCTAATCTACGGACGCGAGACCGCGTCATGTTGTTCGCTGTGGTAACCATAGTGAGAGAGACAGGGGAGAAGGTTGAGCTAAACAGGGAGATGGTGGAAGAACGCTTACAGCGGCCAGACGGTTTGTAGAAGCCTCAGCTGAACGGATCGGAATCACAGGTCGTAAGCGGCAGACGTAAGAGCGGCCAAAATGAGTCACGTGTGGAACGACCTCGCCGGAGTCAGCGGCGCACGAAACAGATCAACTCTCGCTGCGACGATGCTGCTGTAAAAAAAATAAACCGTCATCAACTGATCTCCTGCGCAGCGAAGGCGAGCACGATGCGTGCCGCCATCACTGCCAAGTTAAAAGGCCATACCGAAAGAGAATTACACCACCGCCCAAGCGGGCGCTCAACCCCTCCTACGTCCTACTTAGCCGAACATGGCAACAGCAAGGCGCTGTGCCATCATCAGAATCACCGGAAAGCCGGTGCGGACCATAACCTGCGAGGAAGACAGATACGCTGTCCGGCTAAGCTCGCTAGGAATCAAACTGATGATCACATAAACAGTGTCTGGCCGAGGCTTTATGCTCTCGGAAACCCAGACAGTAAACAATGATTGTACTACTGTACTGTACTACTGTACAGTACAGTGCTAGGATGTCACGGACACGAAACGGAAGCAGGGTCAGGCTAGGGGCTAGTCAGAGCCCATAATAACTAAGCCTAAACCCGAAGTCCAGCAAAAATTTGGTACAGGTATGACGATGACATATTTCCCGCGCGCGCGGGAAATCTGGGGGGTAGGTGCGTGGGAAGAAAACTTGGTACAGGTATGACGATGACATATTTCCCGCGCGCGCGGGAAATCTAGGGGGTAGGTGCGTGGGAAGAGGTATGACAGGTATGACGATGACATATTTCCCGCGCGCGCGGGAAATCTGGGGGGGCGGGGTGCGTGGGAAGAAAACTTTGTACTTATGCAGGTGAGAAAGGGTGTGAAAATGCGTTGAGAAAAGTGAGAAAAAATGCGTGTAACCTCCCATTACTCCAACAACCACACCAGAGCACTCTTCCTTTCAGGAGAAATGCTCCTCGAAAATCGCACCCCGGTCTCTACCGGGCCCCAATCTTGTGGAAAGGGATGGACGATTTTCGAGCCTGGCCACTTCCGGTGTGCTACTCGTGTAGAGTAACCCACCCGTCGTGGTCAGTACTCTAACCGTCCAGCATCCCCATGTTAAAGGGAGGCTTCTATGACGGACGGGCACCAGGTAAATCCATGATAACACATACGAACCCCGGCTTAAGTATGGGAAAACATTCTTAAGTATGGGAAAACATTTGGAAAAAACATTTTTGTTTGTTTTTTTGGTGTTTTTTCAGTGGGAAAAGCTATATACAAGGAGATATAGACAATTTTTGCTCAAGAAGTGAGTGAGGCATATCTTCGCATGGGCAAGGCCGATGGTCTCATGCTAATCCGGTGATCCATAAGTGGACATTTAAGTCACGAGAGGTGTATTTGTAAAAAGACGAGGTCTGAAAGAGCGAAAATTCGTGGGGTATATTGAAAATATTTTGGTATATATAGTAGATAAACTTGCTCATAATAGCTTAAAATGATTCGTGGTATAGTTATGAACAACATGCACCATCATGCGAATGCAATTTTAGTCGCATCCGGTTGTATGCCGCATATACGTGAAAGGAGTCATATTTAACCGATAAATTAGTACCGGGTTAGGGATTAAGACATTAATTAGCTCAGTATTCCCTGACGTAGGATTTGGGATGGGATACTGTTCTACTGTTGATCAATGAAAGGAATACTCACAAGAGCCATGTGTGAAATATACCAAGCAACTCATCATCGCCGATGAGATATGCAGGATTACATTCACTAACCAAGTTGATATATATCATGTTAGCTACATGCTGTTAGTGGTATACAGATCATCTTATGTGATAAATCAATTTGGTATAGTGTACTAAATCAGCAAGTACCTATACATAAGTATAATGTACTAAATCAGAAAGTACCTATACAGTGACTTATGTATTGTTCGATTATCACTGACATCATTATGTATGGTGACATTACACTGACTCCTAAGTGTAATGATCAAGTCACTGATATCATTATGTATGATGACATTACACTGACTCCTAAGTGTAATGATCAAGTATTATATCAACATATGATATATAGATACCATCCAACAAACACATGTGCGTGTTGGATGTCAAGCGATGGCGATAGATATGGGACAGGATCAAACAACCTGCTGAAGGGCTGGATGGAGATATCTCCAGACCCGAAGGCAGTATACAGTGCTCAAATAACAGTTGGTCACTGTTGAGCACTGTCCATGCATCCCACACAATCGCTGGAGCAACTACATTATCTACTTATGCATTATGACAATTGAATCAGAAACCTGATCACAATTCAGTGCATACTTTGTACAGTAAATCAGAAATTCAACATGATATCTGACAAAGTAGATAGTAGAAATACTATGAGCATTTGCTCCAACTACTTAGTATCTGGGTGGCAACACCACCCAGAGAACTATCATTGATCCAAAGATATAAAGCAGATCTCCAGCAGACTCACTCGTGAGACTTTGCAATGCGATCGACTGCCAAAGACAGGCGACAGAACCAAGGAGTAATCTCGCCTGAAAAGGTCATCTACGGAGTTGATAGTCCTAAGTAAGTTAAAAACTATCTGACAGACATCAGCCAGTGACTATAAGTCATTGTTGATAACACACACATTATCACCACTTTTTGCATGGTCGTGGGTTTCAATCAGCAAAACCCCACATGTGTTGACCATCACATATCTTCACGAAAATGCCATGAAAAATATCATGTGTAAAAGTGAGATAAGTTACATGAGTTCTGTAAGATGCACATAACACACACACTGCTATATACATACTGTAGTATATATATATATATGGCCAGAAAAGGTGAAAATGGGTAAAATCCCATTGCGGGAGATTTCAAAATTGAAAATTGGACTCCATTTTTTCACGGAATATCATTTTATACCTATTAAGGCACCTGAAAAACATTATGTGCACATTCATATCTCATGTAACACCCTAAAAATCGTGTGTGTAACACCTAGGGGTGTATATAGTGGCTGTAACTAAATGCGTGAAAAACTCACACGCATGATTTCAAAATGAAAATTTGGGTTCCATTTTTTTCGCTGATCTAATTATTCAGCTATTGATAAATATGCCCAAAATATTACAGCACTTGTAACACCCTGTAACACCCTGAAATCACATGTGTGTGTTAGGGGTGTAACATACCTCCTAAATACCACGTGATATACAGTGACATATTAAATGCAGTTTTGCTTCAAAAATGTTCATACTGCTTTAATTTGACATAATTTAGTGTTACTAATACCATATAACACCCTAATGTCACTGTAGGTGATACGGGCCACTGTAACCCTATACACCCTAAAATGCCGCTATATAATAACAACACACTCTGTGTTTGGCATTTATGTCATGCTGAAATCAGCACAGTTATGACAATATATCGGGCAACAACCCAAGAACTGTAGGGCAACAACCCAAGAACTGTAGGGCAGCAACCCTAGAACTGTATGAGCTGTATAAGTTCTTTAAAGGACATCATGCTACATATATGAGGTATTAAGGCACTTGACAACTGCCTGTGGAGTTCACACTTCCTTGAGGGGGGAAGAAGGTGGAACCATATATATATTTCACCTCATTGCATCAATGTACAGAAATAATACATGTACAATATATATATATATATCACACACTGAACGGCATGAGATCGGCCAACAAAAGCCAGCCCATCATCATCCCAGTGGATGTGAAAAGCAAATCAAGAGCAGGGCGGGGCCGTGACAAGATACCACAAACGCATACATATTCCCAACCCAAATGCAAAGCAGCATGGAAAGATGATACGATGTGACCGATCGTCGCCAAAAAACTGTTGGTCTCTGGGTTACGGAGTAAGCGGACCCTGCTGGCATGCCCCCCAGTGGCTCCCGGTCGATCACACACACACACACAGCCAGTTGAAGGTTTTTTGTTGGTGTTGTGTTTTGTCTTATAGATGGCAGAAGTACCAGCTATTAATCCAGATCCATCTACCTGGTTCTTTGATATCTTAGGCTCATATGATGCCTTCAGTCGGTTTAACATACCCAAATGGCTTACTGGTTACGCTGATACCCAGACCAGATTTGATGAGATAGGGTATTTCGACAACATCAGTCGTATGAAACCCGACATGAGTAGATACAGAGACCCAGAGACAGAACCACAGGAGCCAGACGAAGAATATTCAGAGAATCATGCTCCACCGGTATTCACAGACCCTGATGATGGTCATTTACCTCATTTAGCACCAGCTCCATCCGCACTTGTTCCAAAGGTGAAAATGGCTCCACCTAAGGAATACAAGGTTGGACAGGATGCTGAGATTTGGATAGAAACAGTAGACAGATACTTTCAGTTTACCTATCCAGGTGTGCCAGATAAGGATCTTATTACAGTCTTCCTGACACTCATTCAGAACAATGACAGACATTATTTTCAGGTCGTGGCTAAAAAGCTAGATGCCACGTATGAAAATATCAGAAGTACATTCCTCAGTCAATTTAGTAATCCACACAAAAGATCGGTAGCCAAAAAGCATCTTATGGCACTGAATCAGGGAAACCAGACCTTTGCAGATTATCTCCGCACGTTCGCATCACTGGCTGCTTTAGCATCAGTTGATCTGGATGATGCTTTGATAAAGGACAGATTCATCAGTAATATAGAATCAGACCTTCGCAAACAGTTCCATCTCAGATTTCTAACAGAGGACGAAAGGAATAACCTGTCGTGGGCACAGACTACACAGGTTCTGCTCGATTTGAATTATGTAGTTCATTCGAAGCAGGCAGAGACCTTTCACTATAGGGGACAGAAGGAACAGTCAGGAGGCCCAGTCAGAAAAGATAAGGACAAGGGCCGTGGCAACAATAAGCCATATGAGATATGACAGATCCAATCAGAATCGAGGCAACCAGGATCAGAATGCCAACCAGAATTCCCAGAGGAATAAAGGAAAAGGCAAAGAAAAAGGCAAGGGGAAAGGAAAAGGAAAAGGAAAAGGAGCAGCAGCAAATCCTCCCATGCAATCTCAGACAGCACAGCTGAAATCACAGAAGAAGCTGTTGTTGTACAAAGGGAAAGTATATGGACAGAGTACTTACATTTTGGTAGACCCAGTAGCTACATCGTCTTTTATCGACAGACAGTTCGCTTCTCAGCTTGGTATATCACCAACAGACTCATCATCATTCTCAGTGGGATTGGCTGGAGGAAGCCAATTATCCTGCACATCCTATCTTCCCAATGCTACATTCACGCTGGGTAAGTATAAGGATACAGAAGATTTCTACATCATTGACATAAAACCCTTCACAGTCATCCTGGGACAGGATTGGTTGGAAAGAAGAGATCCACACATTGACTTCCAGTCCAAGAATATGACGATCACCAGGAAACACTCATCAGGTTCCAGTGTTCGTACAGTTCTGTCCAGAGTTGAACAGACTCCAGGTTCAGATGACCTTCCTGAAATGGAATTGGTCAGTGCCACCACTACGAGAAAGCACCTACGACGTATACGATCCAGTGGGTCGGCTGAAGAAGCCGTAGCTTATCTCTTTTTTCTCTCAGAGATCGATGGTGAACTGGTCATGGCAGCAGCAGACTCAGACACCACTATGGAAGACCCAAAGGTCACATCAGCACGTGATCTAATCAGAGAAGACTTTTCAGATATTTTCCAGGAGAATCTTCCAGCTGGCCATAAGAAGCCAGAACGGTTTGAAGGTGGATATCATCGCATCAACATTGAACCCGGGCATAAACCACCATCACAGCCAGTTCGTACCATTCCAGTGCCTATGATGGAGGAGCTCAAACGACAAATCATCAAATATGTCGAACTGGGTATCCTTCGTCCGTCATCATCATCATATGGATGTCCAATCATTTTCGCTCCTAAGCCAGGGGGGAAGTGGAGGATGTGCTGTGATTATCGAGCCCTTAATAACATCACTATAAATGTCTATTACCCGGTGGTTGGGTGGGCCCAACCTAAGAGCCATTTAAGTTGGGTGCACCCAACTTACCCTTTGGTGGGATTATTGGGAGTTGTCGTTACCGGATTCTGGTTTTTATCAGCTCAAAATGACGGGGAAGATGTCCTCTTTTACACACGCATCTACACTATTGAGTGAATCAAGCTTATCCGTGAGCAATTTTGGGAAGTATGCGAGGGGTAGGAAAAGTTGTAAAATTTCCAGGTGATTTTGGGGTTTTACCTACCCATGCTACTTCCACCGAGGTTTTGAGGGTCAAGATGACCTCGGATGAAACTTTTGACAAGACACTGCAGAAAGAGCAACTCGAGAACCTTCCGAAGAAATTTCCAAAGGACCTTCGAGTGTCACGGGGAGTCCCTTATATTGCCCAAGTTCTTAGGTATTGAGCACCCAACCTAAGAGAAATCCGGATTATTTCAGCACATACCCTATTGAAACGGCCTCATTATATCCCGCAATCTTGGATTATAGAGGTATAATGCATACCCATTGTTCAAAGGGAACATAGTAGCCCATGGCCTAGCATTGTTTTGGCACTATAAGTCGGATATTCGAGGGGTTATTGACGTTTGAAATATGGTTCTTAGGTTGGGTGCACCCAACTTAGTGTCGGGTAATAGACATAAAGGACACGTATCCATTGCCACCTCACGATACCCTTCTTGAACAGCTTAAAGGTGCACGATGGTTTAGCAGATTTGACTTCAATCAGTTCTTCCATCAGATTCCTATACACCCAGATGACATTCACAAAACAACAATACGTACCAGATACGGTTCATATGAGTGGACAGTGATGCCTTTCGGGTTAACTAACGCTCCTGCAACCGCTCTGCGTGTTGGAAATCGAGCATTCTTTGACTTCATCGATCAGTTCTTGGTCATTTTCATGGATGAGACCATAGTGTACAGTCCAGATTTTGACAGCCACGCGAAACATGTTCGACAGTTCTTACAGCGCTGCAGAGATCATCAGTTCTACATCAGGCCTTCTAAGGTTGAGTTGTTCGTCAGATCCATCGATTTTATCGGACACCATATCTCTGAGGCAGGCCTATCCATCATCGAAGACAGAATTCGTGCAGTCATGGCTATCCAGCCTCCAGTGTCGTATGGTCCAACCGTTGGCAAACAGCCTCTACGCCGTATGGCTAAAGATGGCAAGTCATCTCTTCGGTCATTCTTGGGCATGGTCGGCCAGTTTAGGAGATTTATACCAAAGTTCTCCAAGATTGTCGAGCCGCTCAATCGTCTCCTTAAAGATAATGCAGAGTTTGTCTGGGAATCTGAGCAGCAGCAGGCATTTGATAGTCTCAAAAGTGCCATCTGCCATGCTCCAGTACTACAGCTTCCAGATCAGAAACTGCCATCTATTATGGAGGTCGATGGAACAGGCACACACGTTGGTCAAGTGGTATTACAGGATCAAGGAAAAGGTATGAAGCCATGTGGCTATCACAGCGTCACTCTTTCTGATACACAGAGACGCTGGCCCATTCCTGAGATCGAGCTATTTGCCATTGTGGAGGGCTTCCGATTCTTTCGCCACATCTTGTTGGGAGCTCCTGAGACTATTGTTCGCTCAGATCATCAGCCACTGGTTTATTTCCAGTCCAAATCCACACTAAGCCCCAAACAGGCGAGGTGGTTGGATGAGCTCTCCGAGTACAACTTTCGAATAGAGCACATTTATGGCGAGAAGAATAAGGTTGCAGATGCACTCACCCGTATTTCTACACTCTTTGAGCTCACTGATTGTCTGCAACATTTAGACGTCAGCGAGGTTCCAGTCATTGACATTCCGTCTACAGATTCTACATTCATTGCTCTTATATCTGCATCATCAGCTCATCAGCTTCACGACATTGTTATATCTCAGTATGATCGTGACACATTTGCACAGACTATATTATCTAAGCTGGCATCATCGACATCATCACAGTCAGTCAGCAATCTCGAGCTCATTCAGGGATTGATCTATCGCAAGACCATTTTTGGCAGACAGCTTTACATTCCACCTACTGCCAAAGTTCCTACAGATGACGGTGAGATCACACAGCTTCGCCACATTCTACTTCATGAGTGCCACTCAGCCACTATTTCTGGTCATGTAGGCAAAAATCGCATGCTTCATCTATTGCGTAGCCGATATTATTGGCCAGGAATGACGAAGGCAGCCATTCAGTACATTCGGGAGTGCCCCGTGTGTCAACGCCAGAAAACGAGGAGACACAAACCTTATGGTCAGGCACATATACGATATTGTGTGCCTAAGACAAAATGGCTTGATGCATCTCTTGACTGGATTACTGACCTGCCTATCACCACTAATGGGCGCAACAGTATATTTGTGGTAATGTGCCAATTCTCTCATCGCTGTCATCTCATTCCCTTCAACATGACCTGGACTGCTCAGCGTACTGCTTCAATATATATGCAGCATATCTTCAAGCTCCATGGTCTTCCTAGGAACATCATCTCAGATCGAGACCCCAGATTTACTTCTACATTCTGGCAAACACTGTGGAAATCTATTGGTACGAGATTGTCTATGACGTCTTCACACCATCCACAGTCGAATGCAAGCAATGAGAGGAGCCATGCCTTCATTGAGGACATCCTCAGGTATTTTTCAATATGTTTGATGCATGATTCACCATCTTCTGGTTTATAAACTGATTAGATAGTATTTTTCTCCTCAGGTGTTGTTGTAACGATACTTCAGCCAATTCGTGGGAGGACAAGTTGCCTCTGGTGGAGTTTGCAATCAACAACACGGTTTCTGCTACTACTGGTTATTCACCATTTTATCTCGACTCGATGGTGCAGCCACTTTCGCCTCATGATCTGGCAATCACTATTCCGCCAGAAGCTCCTGTTCCAATACATAATGCTATTCGAGATCATTTTGACCAGTTAACACACTACTCGATGAAAATGATATTATCATATGTCATTTTTGGATTTATATATATTTCATAAAAATCAGGGTTTAGTGATATTTATGCGCGAAATAGGGATACATAAAGGCGACAAGCTAGAAAAGTGCAGTATGCGTACAATGAAAACACCGAAATATGCATACATGTATCATTATTTATTCAAATGTTTACGAGCAGAGTACTTTTCACCCTATACCGTCGAGGCATGACTGATACTATCAGTCAGGGCGGTCGACAAATCCTACTAATTTATTCAGCATTCTCTTCTGCCTCATCTTCTTCTAACTCTTCTTCCTCAGATTCGACAGTGGCTGCTTCCTTCCCCTTCGTCGTCGGTTCGCTCTTCGTTTTGGGCTTCAACACGGCATCCTGATCGGGCTCGGCGTTGAAATTGATCAGCCGTTGCTGCGCAGAGCTGACCATGTACTGGTCGTGGTCGAAGCCGATCGCGTTCATACCACACCTCATGGCGGCCATGGACGTCGAGCCGACACCGCAGCAAGCGTCGAGAATCCAGTTGAGTGGATGGCCGTTCTCATCCGTCTTGCCCGGATTGTCACCGAGCATGTGGCACTGGATCAGCTCCATCAACAGTGCTAGATAGGGGTTTCTGATGGCTGTTCACGACTTTGCCGTCGCGTTTGAACATCTGATGCACAACCGGGAAGCCGCGCAAAAGTGACGCGCGGCTCACACGTTCACCTTCCCCAAAATCAAAGTTGGACATCCACTCCGGCTTTTTAGAAGACTCCCCCTGGGCATTGCTCTTTACATGGTACCCCAGGACGCCACATTCAACGTCATTGTAGCGACAGGCCTTGTTGGGGTTCATGTTCACGTTCGCCTTGTGCCAGAAGAACCGCTCCGCGCGGCCGGAGCAGTAATTGTCAATCACCTCCAGGAAATCGTTTTGTTGGACGAAACCGCAAAAGATCGCGATTGTCCATGCCGGGGCGGTGGTCTTGGCGTTGAAAGACTCCAGGAACGGTTGCACCTCCTCCTTGGTCATCGCGTCCGGAGTCTTCTCCTTGTCAAGGGCGTAATTGCAGTCGATGATCGTCCCCGTGAAGGGCAGTCTCGGGACGTCCTTCATATCGTTCATGCTGCCCTTGACGATCTTCCAACGAGGGAACGTCGGCACGTCCGTCTGATGTGTGGGCTCGTCGTGCTCCAGCTCCGCCTCTCCAGCAACCTTAGGCTCCGGCCCGTCGGTCCGCGCCTCCCGATAGAGTTTGATGTCGACTCTCACCTCGATCTGTTGCAAGCCTTGGATGTGAGCCGCGCGTGGCGCCTGCGCTTCTTTGAGATTCGCCCGCGCGTTCTCGACGTAATTCAAGATCGCGTGCGGAACTTCCCCAGACCCCCCCCGGCGCGCTCCCCCCTGAGTTGAAGGTAAGCAGCCGATCAACGACTCGATTTTCTCTTGGGAGCTCCAGTAGGGGGTGAACTCGTCCTTGAAGTCGTCCCAGGTTTGCAATCCCGCCGCGGACACCAAGTGCTTCTGCACCATGCGTTCCTTCTTGAACTGGCTTATCATCAGGCCCCCCTCTTTTACTGACAACTCCTTGTTAATAATCAGGCGCAGATACGTGTCCACCTTGTCGAACTCCGCATCCCCCGCCAAGCCGCCCAAGTTAATCCAGAACGTCATACCCATGGATTTGGCATTGTGGAGAAACTGAGCTTCTTCCACCAAAATGCCTGCCCCTCTAGACGAGCCCGCTCCGTGGTCCCCGCCTCCTCGTTGCACCTCGTCTTCCATCTGTAAGTAAAAAAAACATTTTTAGCATGTCTTAAAATATATAAAAGGATGCTTTGGGAGGGAGAACACTGTTTGAAGCAGAAGTAAAAAGTAATTTACCTGTCGGTTGGAGGTGGCCTTTTTGCCAGCTTTCTTGGCGGGTCCCTTAGCGGGCGAAGATGAGGCCTTGCGCTTTTTGGTCTTCGAAGCCAAAGGGTTTTTCATGCCCTTCAGGTCAAACTTTCTGTAAGCCTCCATGATGCTAACGCAGAGGTCCCACGTCTGCGGCCGGAAATTGGCAATTGTCCAGTGCATGAAGTATGTGTTGATAAGCGTGCTGCCGTACACAGAATGCTTGGACATCGCTACTTGCTTCACATGCGTCTCCATCGACTGGTTCAAGTGAGACATTACGGGGTACCAATCTGTGACCCGATCGAGGTGAGCGTTGATGTCATCGTCCAGCACCGTCACCGTCTCCTCTACCTCAGGGAGTGCCTCAGGGTCTCCCTCGTGCTCAAACGTCTCCCGGTTCTCGGTGTACTGGAATCCCTTGGGATATTTCTCGGGATCCGGGAGTGAAAATCCATGATCTGATTCGAACCTCGCCATTTTTTCCACCAGCCCTCCGACCTCGTAATGCCCAGGTTGATAAAAAGTTCTTTGTGTTTTCACTCCTCCTAGATTTCGAAAAGGTGCATTTGACCTCAATTTTGTACCATAAAAACCATTAAATATAATGCACAACCCGCACTTGCATGTTCTTGACTGTTAAAATGCGGCTTTTTAATCCTATCATGAGGTAAATAAGGTAATATCATTTTCACATGAGAATATCATTTTCATCGAATAGTGTGTTAGTTGTACTCGGCTGTACATGCCAACGCGGTAGATAACATTTCCCGAGCAGCAGAGATCAGCCAAGCCAGATTCAATAAGACTCGCATGCCCCGGCAATATGCAGTAGGGCAGAAAGTTCTTCTACGGACCGAGTTTATCCAATGGACTGGTTTGACAGAGGCAGGCAGACACTTTAAGCAGCCATACATTGGGCCGTTTACCATATCTAAAGTGCTTAGCCATGGACGTGCTTATGAGTTAGATTTCGGGGATCTCGATATTCGTATCCATCCGGTGCAGCCTGTATCCAGAATAGAGCTGAATAATGACTCAATTCAAGACCTTTGCCTCTGCCACAGATGATCACCGAAGAAGGGCAACCACTGTTTGAGATATCACACATACTCTCAGTTAAGATCACTAGAGGTGTCAAGTACTATTTAGTGCGATATGCAGGCTACGGCCCTGAGCATGACACCTGCGTGGGTCAAAACCACAGAGGTGACCAATGCAGCAGACATGATAGCTGCCTATGAAGGCTAACATTATATTAAGCCTAGTGCCCTTACTTCTTGTAATATATACTAATACATGTCGATCATCTATATACCTTGCTCTTAATGTTTTGTCATTATGTTGCATGAAGCAGGAAATTGATCCTTCCTTGCTAAGGTGTAGTGAGCCTTGTACAAAATCATACCCTTGCACAGATACGCATACATGCGGGTACCATATCTGTGGATAAATAAAAACTGCTATGCTACCTTTGCCAGACCGTGGTTTGTCATTCGGATCTATGGCCAGTAATCCGCAGCTACCGGATACTGAGGTGGACGGAGTTGTGATCCTGAGTTATGCTTGACACACATAACTAAAACGAATTTCACATTAGTACGTTGTCGAATCCACTCTATGAAATGTTCGTCAAAGCGCGCGTACCGGACCGAAAAACAAGGAGTCTGGCAGATCGGGTGAGGATTTAAAGTGGACTCATAGAGACCCTCCGATATCTCGTTAAGCAGGGCCACTCCGTTTGCATTAAAAACAAGCCGAAACTTCGAATATTCGGAGGGGGCTCTCCATAGTATTTCTATGAACTTCGGGGGAGTAAGCTCTCTGAAGGGAGGAAGAGGTGGATGCATTATATAAAGCCGTAAAGCAGTAGGGCAGAAATGCTACTATTTGTTTTTTAATCGTTAACACGAAACGAGCGGCAGCGCAATATCTATCCATAACGTAAACCTCGGAAGATACCTTGAAACGTCACTCTGAAATACGATACGCAATTCATGGGGGCTACATCCTAAGAACTGTAGGGCTGCGTAAGTTCCTTAAAGGACTGCATGCCTAAGATGAGGGTTTAAAGTGGACTCAGTTCCCCCCAATATCCTAAAACACCTTGAGGGGCGTCTAGAAGACTGCTACCAGCACAACAACAAAGACATCAAAGACATCAAAGACATCAAAGACATATACAAAGGCATGCACCCTATATTGTGAGGTCACAACTCTTTTAAGAGGGGAGATCTGTCAGGGTTATGACCGATGACATATGTGTCATACGTGTCATACATGGCATACCATGTCATGTCATGCCATGTCGTGTCATGTCATATGTTATAATGACATACAGTCGTCAGTACGGTCGACTGTGACATGTACAGTCATCATGTCTGCCATCCACTTAAGGTGAGTGACACCTGTCATCGAGTAAATGTCATCTCTATCGTCATCCGTCACGGTATCATACTGACACCGTTGATTATGTCATAATCGTTCCTAATGATTCTACTATCGTTCACGATTCTGCCAGAGAGATAACCTTTACTGATTTTGCATTCTTCATCCACGATTTCAGATTCCCTATCATCATTTCCCCAAATATGCCGGTAATGGGTAATCTGAATCGGATCCCCCTTTCGTAGGGGTAATTGCCAGTCTATCGTGCCCCCTGGCACAGTCTGAATATCAGCTAATCAGTACGAGTTACTGTCCTTTAAGTGTTAAGTGGTTTCGCTCCCATAAAGGGGCTCTTAGCGCCAACTGGGATTCGTTAATGAACTAGGGTAACATCACTCTCTCTGCAAAGATGCGTAGAGCGAGCAAGGCGCATATCGAACAGTAGAGAAATTACAACGGTTAAAAGTAATAAGACAAGGAGGAAAGGAATAAACATCCACTTTACCATTTTTTAAAGAAGGGGGGTTTTACAACCATTACCCTAGGACCTGAAAATGGCATCAGCCATTTAATGGCGACGACGTTAGCCATTTGATGGCGTCATCCATCAGGTGTCACAAGTGGGTGATGACAAAGACAACCGCACCTCAGCCTCACCGAACTAATTCACAGTGATTCAGAAACTGTGTTCAACCTTTCCGGTTGTCCGGCAGAACCGCGCGGATATTGGGGGGGGAAATATGAGATGAAATCGGAGATTCCCCCTCTTTCAAAAATCCATCCTGAAATTGCATAGTTAAGGATGAGTGTTAAGGTGAAGCCCATCTATTCCGTTTCTTATTGGTTTAAGAAAGGTTGTAGAGCATATATAAATTCAAAATGACATCTCAAAAGCAAACCCAGAAAACAGCAAACGAGCAAGGAAGTGAAGCCCATCTATTCGGTTTCCTATTGGTCTACGAGAGAGAAGCCATCGTGACACGCAGTGACACTGTGACACGCTTCACCACACTGCCGAAAGCCCATCGTGTCATAGCCGTTGGTGTCATCGTAGTATTATAGAGAAGTGCGTGGAATATTGGGGAAAAAATCGGAGATGAAATCGAAGATTCCCCCTCTTTTGAAAAATCGGGGAAAAATTAAGTCATTTAACAGTGCGGATTAACAGTGCGTTTTGACGCCCATTTCGTAGGCTTTACTACGTATACTGTATCCATATTATGTGAATTGAAGCCATTGTATATAAATAAATGCATATATAAATCAGGTCCTCATTCATGACAATTCCCAGAATGCTTGAACGGATTCAAAAAAATTCAGTCATTTAACAGTGCGAATTAACAGTGCGTTTTGACGCCCATATCGTAGGCTGTACTACGCATACTGTATCCATATTATTATGTGAATTGAAGCCATTGTATTGGGGGGAAATCTTTAGATTGTCCCACTCTTTGAAAAAACCGGGGTTTTTTGTCATTATATATTACGTACTTAAGGTGTCACACTTTTGTATATGTATAAATCAACCAAAGTCTATAAAATCATAAGACTTTATTTCGTTCGACACCGGGTATTACAAAACGAAGACACTTTGCGTCACGCTGTCATGCGTGACGCTGTCATCGTGTAGACGCTTTTTGATCGCTGTCATCATGCATGGCGCTTTTCGTCCCGCTGTCATCATGCATGACGCTTTTCGATCGTCATGCGCAACGTTGCGCTGACATGCGTAACGCTGTCATGTCATGTCATATAACTTTATGTTTTCACTTATGAAGACGCTTGTTTGATTGGTTTAAATTCTAAGCATTGAAAATGACGTCAGCATGTCACAGTCAAGATGGCATTCAAATATCGCAAACTGCGTGTGAGCAAGCAGATATTTGGAATAGGAATACTATTGGACAATTTCTATTGGCGAATGTACAGTGTCACGACTGTTGAGTATATATATATAATTAACCTTCTTAGTATTCTTTTGAAATACGATGGAAACTGAGTTATTAGTCAAATCTATAAACATAAACAGTTCAATTTGTTGAATTTCCGATATATCGCAACCGCGTATGAGCAAGATATCTGGAATATGAATATTTTTGGACAATTTCTATTGGTGAATGTACAGTGTCACGACTGTTGAGTATAAATATATAATTAAGCTTCTTAGTATTCGTTCTTTTGAAATACGACGGAAACTGAGCTATTGGTCAAATCTATAAACATAAACAGTTCAATTTGTTGAATTTCCGAATCTAACTTTCCATCGGGCGGCTGTCACGCTTATTAAATATAAATCTAAAATAATTAATCTATAATATAAAGCCTCTTTAGATATTTGGATGTGGTCGCCAGGAAACATCAGACATGAGAGTTGAGACTCAGTGACACGCAAAACTGAAAGAAAGTGCGAAATGTATATATAGTGAATATATATATGCACGCAGGCAAAGAAAGCTGTGCAGTGACGCACACGGGTTTCGCAGTCAAAAAGATGAGATAATAAAATAACTTGGGTGTTTTATTATCGGTCGGCTGGCAAGATGCAAGTGACACCACAGGGCGAGGGGTGACACAGGAAGAGACAGTCACCCCCAGTTTATGGGGGGGGCGAAAGTCCGCGCCGTGGTCTCTTGATGCGTGCTCGAGGGGCTTATGCCCATGCATGTGCTGTGGGGATGACTACTCCCACAGGCCAGCCGGCAAATCTAGTCCCAGCAATCGAGGGTGGACGGCGGCGTAGCTCTCGATGGTGAACCAAGTCGAGCGCCGCCAGGACGTTGTCATCCAACGCCCACGCGATGCGGTGCGACGATGCGTGGCACCAACAGAGCGAGTGCGGGGACGTGGACACCCCGAGGGGGGCGAAGGTGGAAAATGCGGTGTGGTTCCACTCTGCCGCACACAAGTGCGAAAGCAAAGAGGAAAAGCGGTGGGATGAGGGCTGCAGCACCACCAAACACCACCAGGCAGTGGCCAAGGGGCACGCAGGGTGGAGGGAAGAGTGGAGGATGCTGCGGGGTGAGCTCGTAGTGGTCAAAGCTCATGTCGACGATGGGGTTGATGGACTCGATTTTGGTGTCTGGTGCATAAGCACCACCATGTGCACAACTTCGGGGATTAACTTTTAATCCCCACGGTGTCACATCGATATCACGGATGTCATCCCCGATGTCATAAGCTGTCATTTTTCTGAAATCTGAAATCTGAAATAGCTGATCTCATATGACTCTCTGCTGTGCTCGTACTGTGGCTTGGCATTTAGCGTCGACCTTCTGTACTGTAGATTTCTGTCCCATTGATGCACAGCGAGTTTCGATGTTCTGAGTTGAATATATTTTATCATGGGCATTGCCTCTACACGTGATCGCCGTTTCAAGATAAATGTTGCGTACAAAAATAGTAAGCGAAAGGATAGCATCAAAGCCGCATCTCGCGGTTTGCTGCGTTGCGCAAAGTGTAAGGCGGACGGAGAGGGAAGGCGATGCAACAAGGCTCACAACCGCAACTGGATTCACTGCAAGATGTACGGCTCCAAAGCTTGGCTGACTGTGGACAATTCGTATTCACAACCAGATTCTTCTCTTGTTTTTTCTGTGCCTGATCAGTTCAAATGGAAGCGCCCTACACAAAACGACGTCGATACTTTCTTTTCCGCATACACGAACGCCGCGAATAGAGGCTTGCCCAATATTAGCCCACAACCTCGCGCACAAATTACCTCATGGTCTATGGCCGATGTTCGTCGCTTATTTAAGTGCTTCACTCAACCTACCGTTGTTGATCTTCCACCAAATCTTGCGATCGACCCAGAACTCTCAGCTCCGAAATATCACCCCGCGTTCGATGATTTCTTCGCTGAGATCGAGATTGGAGTGTTGGAAACGACTCTTGGACTGATTGAATCTATTGAATTGACCGAAGTGGTTTTCCTCCATCAAAGTGACCCTAACCTAGCGCAAGAAATTCACGAGCTCTTTGGCATCAATCATCCTACACCTAAAAAAACAAATTCTACCTTCCGCCAATGTAGTCGAACGATTCCTATAAGGATGGGTGGAGGGGGCTTAGTGAGCTCCCGGGAGGGTCCATTTGGGCTAGGGGGGTAGGGTTAGGAGCATTGTCATCCAGCGTGTCATCAGCTGTCATACAGGATAGGGTATAGTGAGTGAAGCAGGGTGAATGGCCCATGATGCATGGCACAGCCTGAAAGGGCTGTGTGCACTGAACATTTTGGTATAAGGATGGGTGGAGGGGGCTTAGTGAGCTCCCGGGAGGGTCCATTTGGGCTAGGGGGGTAGGGTTAGGAGCATTGTCATCCAGCGTGTCATCAGCTGTCATACAGGATAGGGTATAGTGAGTGAAGCAGGGTGAATGCCCATGATGCATGGCACAGCCTGAAGGGCTGTGTGCACTGAACATTTTGGTATAAGGATGGGTGGAGGGGGCTTAGTGAGCTCCCGGGAGGGTCCATTTGGGCTAGGGGGGTAGGGTTAGGAGCATTGTCATCCAGCGTGTCATCAGCTGTCATACAGGATAGGGTATAGTGAGTGAAGCAGGGTGAATTGCCCATGATGCATGGCACAGCCTGAAAGGGCTGTGTGCACTGAACATTTTGGTATAAGGATGGGTGGAGGGGGCTTAGTGAGCTCCCGGGGGGGTCCATTTGGGCTAGGGGGGTAGGGTTAGGAGCATTGCCATCCAGCGTGTCATCAGCTGTCATACAGCATAGGCTATAGTGAGTGAAGCAGGGTGAATGGCCCATAATGCATGGTACAGCCTGAAAGGGCTGTGTGCACTGAACATTTTGGTATAAGGATGGGTGGAGGGGGCTTAGCGAGCCCCCGGGAGGGTCCATTTGGGCTAGGGGGGTAGCGTTAGGTGCATTGTCATCCAGCATGTCATCAGCTGTCATACAGCATAGGCTATAGTGAGTGAAGCAGGGTGAATGGCCCATAATGCATGGCACAGCCTGATAGGGCTGTGCGCACTGAACATTTCGGTATAAGGATGGGTGGAGGGGGCTTAGTGAGCCCCCGGGAGGGTCCATTTGGGCTAGGGGGGTAGGGTTAGGAGCATTGTCATCCAGCGTGTCATCAGCTGTCATACAGGATAGGGTATAGTGAGTGAAGCAGGGTGAATGATCCATGATGCATGGCACAGCCTGAAAGGGCTGTGCGCACTGAACATTTTGGTATAAGGATGGGTGGAGGGGGCTTAGTGAGCTCCCGGGAGGGTCCATTTGGGCTAGGGGGGTAGGGTTAGGAGCATTGTCATCCAGCGTGTCATCAGCTGTCATACAGGATAGGGTATAGTGAGTGAAGCAGGGTGAATGGCCCATGATGCATGGCACAGCCTGATAGGGCTGTGTGCACTGAGCATTTCGGTATAAGGATGGGTGGAGGGGGCTTAGTGAGCTCCCGGGGGGGTCCATTTGGGCTAGGGGGGTAGGGTTAGGAGCATTGTCATCCAGCGTGTCATCAGCTGTCATACAGCAGGATAGGGTATAGTGAGTGAAGCAGGGTGAATGGCCCATGATGCATGGCACAGCCTGAAAGGGCTGTGCGCACTGAACATTTTGGTATAAGGATGGGTGGAGGGGGCTTAGTGAGCTCCCGGGAGGGTCCATTTGGGCTAGGGGGGTAGGGTTAGGAGCATTGTCATCCAGCGTGTCATCAGCTGTCATACAGGATAGGGTATAGTGAGTGAAGCGGGGTGAATGGCCCATGATGCATGGCACGGCCTGATAGGGCTGTGTGCACTGAACATTTTGGTATAAGGATGGGTGGAGGGGGCTTAGTGAGCTCCCGGGGGGGTCCATTTGGGCTAGGGGGGTAGGGTTAGGAGCATTGCCATCCAGCGTGTCATCAGCTGTCATACAGCATAGGCTATAGTGAGTGAAGCGGGGTGAATGGCTTATGATGCATGGTACAGCCTGATAGGGCTGTGTGCACTGAACATTTTGGTATAAGGATGGGTGGAGGGGGCTTAGTGAGCTCCCGGGAGGGTCCATTTGGGCTAGGGGGGTAGGGTTAGGAGCATTGTCATCCAGCGTGTCATCAGCTGTCATACAGGATAGGGTATAGTGAGTGAAGCAGGGTGAATGGCCCATGATGCATGGCACAGCCTGATAGGGCTGTGTGCACTGAACATTTTGGTATAAGGATGGGTGGAGGGGGCTTAGTGAGCTCCCGGGAGGGTCCATTTGGGCTAGGGGGGTAGGATAAGGAGCATTGTCATCCAGCATGTCATCAGCTGTCATACAGGATAGGATATAGTGAGTGAACCGGGGTGAATGGCCCATGATGCATGGCACAGCCTGAAAGGGCTGTGTGCACTGAACATTTTGGTATAAGGATGGGTGGAGGGGGCTTAGTGAGCTCCCGGGGGGGTCCATTTGGGCTAGGGGGGTAGGATAAGGAGCATTGTCATCCAGCATGTCATCAGCTGTCATACAGGATAGGATATAGTGAGTGAACCGGGGTGAATGGCCCATGATGCATGGCACAGCCTGAAAGGGCTGTGTGCACTGAACATTTTGGTATAAGGATGGGTGGAGGGGGCTTAGTGAGCTCCCGGGGGGGTCCATTTGGGCTAGGGGGGTAGGGTTAGGAGCATTGCCATCCAGCGTGTCATCAGCTGTCATACAGCATAGGCTATAGTGAGTGAAGCGGGGTGAATGGCCCATGATGCATGGTACAGCCTGATAGGGCTGTGTGCACTGAACATTTTGGTATAAGGATGGGTGGAGGGGGCTTAGTGAGCTCCCGGGGGGGTCCATTTGGGCTAGGGGGGTAGGGTTAGGAGCATTGCCATCCAGCGTGTCATCAGCTGTCATACAGCATAGGCTATAGTGA
>LGRX02035415.1:0-77990 GCA_001247695.2 Cymbomonas tetramitiformis
TTCTGCAAAAGACCCCAACTGAAGAGCTCTGTTTCTGCAAAAGACCCCAACTTAACAGCTCTGTTTCTGCAAAAGACCCCGTTACGAGGTTCCGAGGACCAGTGATTGTCAAAATCATAGGTGGTTCAATAATGCCACCACTGTGAAGGACCCATGAATACAATTAGTTAAAACGGCCTTAAAATTTGCATAATTTTATTGTATACATTTCTTCGAAAAAAGTATTATAAAAAGTATTATATTAAATTTAATATATATTTTTATGAGACTCCCTTGATATTTCATTCAGTTTGAGTACGGTATGACTTTCCTATGTGAAAGGTACTACTTGTTTAAGGCAAACCGAGGCCTGCACCAAGACTCTTGGTCAGGGCTGTCGGTGTAATGGGCCAGCTTACAGCATAATTACAAAAGACAAACCAAGTTTGGCAATTTTTGCACCTCAATACTAACGCAGCGGAGCTGCCCCTTCTCGACTCGCGCAAAACTTTCCTCAGGCAATTCTCACACCTCAATACTAAGGCAGCGGAGCTGCCCCTTCTCGACTCGCGTAAGACTTTCCCGTTAGGCTTCTATTCTACATCGGCTGTTGGCTAAGTCGTGCTGCGGCAAAAACTGAGTCTTACAGCTCTTCATCCTTTGGGACCTTCCCGCTTACACGTGCCCAAATTAGCAAGAAGGTCCTAAGGCGCCTCGTACTTGCGGAGGACATACTCCGCATCACCCTCCACCATCTTTTGCAGGGCGCTGCTCAGGTGGAAAACGGCTGACAAAAAGTTCGTCTGTTTCTGCTCGTATCCAAGGAAGCAGCGTCCCTTGCGTAGGGCCGCTACCCCCGCGCTGCCGGACCCCATGAATGGGTCCATCACCACCTGCCCACCAGAAGAAGTGTACCTTTCCACCAAGAACTCACCCAATTCCACACTCTTCTGTCCCACCACCAGGGTCTTCCCAAGCTCCTGGCAGGGTCCTTTCAACGCGGCACGTCCAGCAATGTGACAGTTGTGCTTGAATGTGCCGGTAGAATGCAAGGCCTGGAAGGGAAGGGCGTATTCCTGGAACTCATCCATGGCGTCGTCACAAATGGATTTCACCGCATCAGAAGTCTTCTTGCTGGGTCTTCTTGCTTGGGACAGTGGAGGGGGAGGGTGGGCCGGCGCACGGCTACATTTCAACAAGCACCTACCGGTGAAGGAACGGCGTGCGGTAACCATCACGGACGAGGAGGGCGAGGAGATCGAGAAGGACTGTGAGCTTCATGTGGCGAAGGCAGTGGGTGTGCACTGCAAGTGGCTAACCGACGATTTCGAGGAAGACCAGTTCATTCGCCTGGTCTACGCCTGGCTGCACGCGCTAGCCCCACGGAAGGTATTGGTCCCCTGTAAAACCTTCATCAACCTGCTTTTAGCTCGCCAACCCTGACGTGTCTTGGTGTTGAGCAGGTGATGGACAGTCGTAAAGCGTTGGTCTTGTTCATCGAGCAACAGTCTCGGAAGGACGTGGAGGACAACTTGACCCAGTTCATGGCCTTCTACGAACGTGAAGCACAACGATGCATGCACTTCTTCAAGAACAAGGGCGCAAACCTGGCCGAGCCTTTAATTGGACGTGACAAGAAGATTTTCGGGGAGATTGTCTCAATGTCGGAGTTCTTTTCGGTGACGTGTGTTAGCTTCATCCAATAGAGTCACAAGCTGCAGTACATGCTGGAAGGTGGTCACGAGTCAAGGGAACACGGGCGTACAGGTACACTGTACCAAGAGCGCCGGGAACAGTTCGAAGCTGCTCGTAGGGGACGCCACTTCAGCTAGATTGCAACGCAGGGGAGAAGATGCTGATCCGTGCTACTCAACACCACGCGACAACACTGAACACCATGGGGGTGAGACCGAAGGGTGTGACGGCGGCGCGAAGGAGGAGGAGCCAGCGAGTACGCAATGAGCGCCCACGCAGAAGAATGGCAGAGAGGACTGCTGGGGCGAGACGGACGAGATGCTCGACGAGGAACTGCAGCGGGAAGAATTTTTCCGTGGTCAAGGCGGGCGAGTACGTGGGCTCGGACCTTCGAATTTGGCTGCAGGCGAGAGCAACGGACGAGGAAGTGGAGAACGTGGTAGACGTGAAGCCGGGACTGCTGGAATCGACGTCGTGGAAGGTGGTAAAACTCCTGTTTGGGCACAACAAGGTGTCAGCTACGGTGCACGATGAGGAGGGGGAGACCAGCCTTGCAGGGAAGCTGAGGGATGTGCTCAACGAGGTGAAGAGGAGAGCAGTGGTGCTGAAGTTTGAGAAGGGTGTCACAGCGGTGTGGGATGTCTGGGCGAGCGAACTGGTGCTGAAACTGGTGAGGACTCCGGAGGCGACCGTGGAGCTTTACAGGTGCTTTTTGGTGCAACTAGTGAGAATCTTTGAGGCAGTGAGGGCTGACTTGCCGTGGAAAGACAGGGCGAAGGTGCGCAGGCATATTACGCTCGCGGCGAAGAAGGTGCACAATTTTACACTGAAGGGGGCGTACCCGCTGAAGTTACCTCCTGCAGATGCCTGGAAGAGCTATGGGGTACGGAAGGTGACGGAGGAGATGGTGAAGGACCTCCATGTCCCGAAGATGGTCGAGAACTTTGTGAGGCGCAGGACTATGCCCGTGATGACGAGCGCGGTGAAGCTACGGGATTTTTTCTGCAACTTCAAGGAGCTCACGTTGCTGAAGAAGAGACCGGAGTGTCTGTGCCATATGGCGTCTGAAGACTTTCCCCGAGTTGACGGACACGTCTGTGCACGTACGACCCAACTACGTTCTGGACCGCTGGCAGTGCTGAACAGGAACTTGAAGGACACGCCGGTGATGAAGGTGAACTTCGGCGAGAGCATGGAGAAGGCCTTCACGGAGTACGCTGTACAGTTTGCGGGAGCTGCGTCACGTGTACAAACCGAAGCTGTCCTGCAACTACTGCCTGTGACTCTGACTGTGGACGACCGCAGGCTGTGTATGTGGCATACGGTGACGCGTACGGCTGGAGTACTGCAACACTGGGTAGAGCTGAGGGACGAGAACGTGAAACTCATCTTCAGAGTGAAGTTCGAGAGGTTCAACCGCTTGCTGCTCAGACTGGTGGTATGGGGCGAGGTCGAGGAAAAAAGCACACTTCTGGAACTATGCGAGGCTGTGGCGAAGCGTATGCTGTTCTGGGTGGAGCGTATAACCCGCGACTACTGGATCACGCCATACCCGGACCAGGATGTGCTGCGGGAGGCCCTGGCCCTGACCGACGAGATGTTCGCAACACCGTTCGACATGAATGTCAACGCGGCTGCTTTCTTTACCCCGTACCAGGAAGACAGTATTTTCGGAGCGGGCGTGGACACGGTTGCTCACTGGTGGTTCACGATGGGCTTGGCGAACCCGATCTACACACTGGAGAGGATCGTGCAGACACTGGAGCACGCGGTGAGCTCAGCGAAGATGGCGAAGGTACCTATGAGGATCGCGGTGATCTGCCCTGCATGCGTGGAGATACTGGGCAGCTATGGAGGGTGTTCGCAAGTTGATGCAGTTTGCCAGGCACCGCTTCAAGTTCATGGCCCCGCAGTCCGCGTTGGGGTATGTGGACAAGTCCACCGGTGCGAGGTTCGATGTGGACGTGCTGCTGATCCAGAACACCAAGGCAGCGAGGAAATTTCCGGTGACTGACGCCCACCTGGACAAGTTCCGCAAGCACTTCAAGGGGAGGCTGTCAGTGGACCCTGAGTACTCTGAAGACTGGCACATTCAGTACGATGAGAACTTTCGGAGGACACGACTGCAGACCCCGGGGGTGGTGGAGATGCCGAAGAAGCTGCGGGAGCTCAAGGACACGCTTAAGGGCATTGCAGCGCTGCGATGGAAGCAGAAGGTGAAGCTGGAGAAGTGGCGAAGAGAACACGGTGTTCCAGAGGGGCCTGTGACCGTGGATGAACGTGTGGGCGTGGTCGATGCGGGCGAGTATTGCAGAGTGCTGGAGAGGTATTGTGCGGGTACCGCGAGGCTTTACCTGGACAGGAATGCAGGTGTGGGCGCTATTATCTGTCAGCAGAGGTATTTTGACTTGCTTGTGAATGAGCGGGTAAACAGTGCAGCACAGTTTGAAGAAGTGAAGATGACCCCCGCGGAGCTGGTACGCGACTTGGAGGTGAAGTTTAACCGCGCGATGTTGGGGACGGTGACGAAGTTCGTGAAAACCGGGGTGTTCGGAGCTACTTACGCACTGCTCAAGGACAAGGACGATGAGCTACAGAAGTACCGCCCAGTGCAGCCCAACAACCGAGCACCGCTCGCGCCTTTGCAGAACGTGGCGGGCAGAGCGATCGAGTTTGTCGTGCAGGAGGCGGGTGGCAGTATGACACTGGGTGGCACACAGCGATTGAAGCACGTGGTGGAGAAGTTCAACGCGGTGTCCAAGGCGGCGCAGGGTGTTTACGCGTACACGTTCGACGTGAAGGATCAGTTCTCCAACCTGGAGCATAAAGTGACGGAGAAGGCCATACACGTGATGGTGTCGGTGGCTTTCGACAATGCCGGGGAGACCTCGCTTCTGGTGACGGTGCGGGGAGCGAAGGGTGTGCAATGGTACAAGAAGGGCGTGCCTCGGGTGACAGCAGTGCGGGTGACACGATCGAAGCTGGTGCGTGCGCTGATTTTGTCTCTGAGCCACAACTATATGTGGATTGCCGGGAAGTTAGTCAGGCAGACTCGTGGAGTAGGAATGGGTGGACGCGACAGCCCGGGTACAGCTTCCTGTGTTTGCGCATATGGGGAGAGAGAATTCACGATGAGCTTGGGCGCGGACAACCTGTTTATTCACTTCTGGCGACAGGCGGACGATGCTATTGCACTGGTTTGGACTCTCACAGGCACGAGACGGGAATGGAGGCGGCTACGGAGCAGACTGCGCGGGTACAGAGACGATTGCTATGCAAGCGGTATGCGCGTGCTAATGACGGGTGCGGCAGGCAGTGATGAAGAGTTACCGGAGGCGGTGGAGTACTGCGGTATGGAGGTCCGGGTGATGGACAAGCTCGTGACCTTCCGGCAGTTGATGCAGAACGAGAAGCGTGGGTGTATGGCAATGGAAGACCCCGTGAGAGCATTCCCGTTTGTGCACTGGTTGTCGGCGTGTCCGGAGAGCCGCAAGGCAGCGACACTTGTTTCCGTACTCTCGAGACTGCGGGCACACTCCACAGATTTTCGGCTACCCGAGACTCTTATGCACTTATGGCGAGAGCTGCACCGGCAAGGCTATCCTGAGGGGTGGCTGAGCCGGGTATTAACATATATGAGCAGCAGAGATCCAGTGGGGTTCTGGAGACAACTGCGGGTCAAGCTATTCTGGGAATCGAGACCTTTGTGACGATGCGCACACTGAGTACAGGCAGTTGTGCAATTTGCAGCGTTGGTTGAAGTGATCTTTGTAGTTTGCAAGTGGTTGGGACCACTGGTGGGGGGATAGTACCCAATTTGCTCTGACTTTTGCATAGGTCACTCGTAGTTTGAACGTCACCAGCATGACAACTTCACCATTGAGCACACAGTGATTTGGCGCCTGCTTATTGAGAATTTGAAACTGTGACATGTTTAGGACCGTTAAGTGACGGAGGGGTCACGGGAGAAATCCTTTTATTCGGAAAGCTCACTGACGAGACTCTTGGCAAGAGTCGAAACGCGTATGGGCAGCCTCAACAAGACACAGTATATTTTGTAGCAATTTATTACCTGTGGCTCTGTTTCATTAATCGTTATACGATTATTATCAAAGTGATTATAACTTAATCAACGCTGGTCCCGGTGGTTCTTTAATGGCCCGCGCGTCCAAACTCGCCGCATTTTTCGAAGTAAGGTTCAGCATCACATTGCCGCGGTTCTTGTCGAAGTCGTTCAGCCACTGCTGCAACACTTCGTCCGCCACCACATCATCCGCTGCCTGGTACACTCTGTCCTCCACAAACTGCAGCTCTGCACGCAGAGCACCCGCGCCTCCACGCTGTGAAGAACTCGGCTCCTGCTCAAGCTGTTTGCGCAGCTCTAGCATTGTCCACCGGTTGCACAGCATCGCGTACACGCCGTGCACCGAGTTGGTCACCGTGTGTAAGCGTTTTTGCAGCTCGTCGTACAACAGCTCGCCGTCCTCTGATGCGTCCAACGTTGCGTTGCATTCGCCAACCACGTCGTTCAGGTAAGACAGCGCCGGTGCCAGCACCAAGCACTCGTACTTCATTGAAGAGTTATACTTCTTGGATAGGTTGTCGTACGTCTTGTTCCCGTTGCGGCATTCTCGTCGTCAGCGTTGCCGTCCGCGGAGGGAACGGATTGATGGAGGCCTCCGGCACGTATGCCAGTTTTCTACATCTTACCAGAAGTTGTTCAGCAGTTTTTGCAACGCCCTCAGAGTCCGATGTCCCTGATTTTGCTGTGACCTTCGCCTCCGACGCCACCTTGATTTCCGCTTGTCGATGAAGTTGTTCACGCAGCAAACGATGCTCCTCTGCCTGCTGCCTCCGAATTTCACCTTGCTGCTTCTGCATCTCCAGAATTTGCTGCAACAAGGCTTCCTGCGTCGTCGGTTTCGCAGGGGAGGGAGAAGCCCGTCCGTCGCCGTGCTTCTCCGGGAGGGGAGGGAAATACTCAGGATTCTTGCTCTTCGAGCTTCCCGTCATTCCACTCTTCTCAGGCAGTTACAGTGAAGTAAAATTTACTGTCTTCGCCGATGGGAAGTTGCAGGTAAAAGTGTAAATGTCGTTCCCGCGACTTCACTGAAAGATCTCCCGTAGCCGTCGATCGCCGTCGTACAGCCTAGTGGTTTAGTCACAAGCTACTCTACTGTTTACAAGGGAAACAAGTGAAAAATATTTTACAAAATCTGATTTGCAGTGTGCCTCACAGAGTACCATAGGTTCCTGTGAAGTTCCTGTTGCAAGAGCAAAAGGAACAGAGCTGAACAGGCGTGTCGCTTCGTGGCTACTTATACATCCTGTTTGTGTCACGGAGCTACATGTGGCAATTGGCTATACTGCAGCAGGAGTCACGGATTCTGAGAGTCTAACACCACAAAAATTTCTGTTGCACTCCGGTTTGAACATTTTAGTTATCCAACTACAGTACTCTGTGTACTTATCACATTTGCAGTGAATTATAATCGGAAGCAAAAAGTTATCATACAGTTGGTTTGAATTATTACCATATATATTTATATAGTATTCACTCTGGCTTTATATTATTATCTCTTTGGATTTAATTTCTGACATATTTATCAAACGAGAAATGTATTCTCTGCTGTTATCTACACCATTACTTTTTACACCAAAAAATACTGTAGTAGTACATGACCATGCGTCATCACGCTGACTTTAGACTGCTGCTGCGGTGTTTTGTTACTTTTGTCACACCAGGTGCTCCACGTGGCAAGGTCCGTAAATGTAAACGTCGGCTCAAACAATGAGCTGCTGACAAACATGCCTTTGGAGTTGCTGAGCAATATGCGTACTCGAGATTCTGTGCGTGCCGAGTATATTTGCTGCATTGAGGGGGTGCTGAACGATGAGCGGTGGGAGAAGCTGCCAAGCTGCCTCCAAAATATTCAACATGAAATCTTGGAGCTTCGCACTGCCCTCTCTCAGATGACAGCGGTGAGTCTGGGCTCTGGGGGCGCATGTTGCAGCACATATAATATATTGTAGTCTTGCTGCGGTAAGCATCCGTTGCTTCCATTTAAATCTCAAAGAATGCTGTTGATCAAATATGTATAGGGACACTGTACATTTGCTAGTGGGTTTTGTACAAAGCCTAGTGGGTTTCACATCAGTATCGTGGCTCTCCTCCACAGTATTGTGGGGGAAAACAACAATACTGTGGAGGGAAACCACTATATGAGGTGAGGTGAGCCGAGGTGAGCGTGAGGCTGAGGATGTGACTTATGTCCGATGATATATGACATATGACATGTCATGTGCATGACTGTATGTCATTTTTATATCACTCCAAAAACACCATCACGTCACTACATACAAATGTTTTTCATCTTGATAATTTCAGACTCTAACAGTGGCTTCCCTGAACTATACTGTGGCTTCCCTCCGCTATCTTGTGGCTCCCCTCAACTGTAATATTGTGGATTCTCTCCACTATCTTGTGGCTCCAAATTGCAATCCACAATATTGTCAGCCTCCAATCCACAATACCGTGTACAAGGTTCACTAGGTTGTGTACCAATTAAGTCTCACTTGGCGTTTCGTCCTGCCTCCCAAATATGTAGTGGTGATAGTGGCAAGCTATATCTACAACACTACTTTCTGATCGAGACGAAAATTCACTCAGCTAGGTCGTGGCCACCCGAACGTTGTGTCACAGCACCGTCTGTGTCACATGTTATTGTGTTAACAGTGTGCAGCGGCATGTGTCGGCCAATTTCGGCCATTTTTTGGCAGCAACTATGAGCATGAGACAACAGAATCTGAAACAGTCTGGATCAAACTGAGGACGCAGGATAAAATGAAAATTAATCTTACGGCGAAGGTAATTACTAGGAATGTTTAAAATTCATTTCATTGCCTATTTCGTGATGATGGATTCCTTTAATGTGAGTAGTGCTATTGGCAAGTAGAGGTCTGAAATATCAGACGTCCGACATGTCTGTCGATGTGGCGCAATAAACTATCGTTTCTGACTATCAGTATAACGCTATCTAAATTGATCCATTTTAACTGTCAACTAAAATCATTATAATGTCCAATTCAATCCTGCGTACAGTAATAAAGTGATTTCAGGTTGCGTATGCTGCATTTGGTATGGAATGGCATTTATACAAACTTTTCGGGTCAAGTAAGATGCGTACCCTCGTAACCTCGTTACTTTAGTTTGGTGCCGAACACAGCATAACTTTGCATACGCATTCTAATTAGTGTTAGGAACAACATATTTTTTGCGCGAGCAACATCTGTCCAGTAATCAGGATGCTGGACGGATCTTATGAGGGGGGGGTAATGGGCGTGAGTCGAGCCAGCCATCTCGACTCACGCCCAGCAGAGACGCATACAGCACTGCACAGCATATCACATACATCGCATACAGTTTTTTTAAAAATTACACTCTGGCTTACTACCAAGCGACTGGCATGCACCAAGCAACAGAGGCATCCGATATTACACGGACCGCGACTTACATGTACACCGGGCGATACCACCGGCACACATACGCGACGCTTTACCCGGCGCGGGCGGGGCATGCAAGGCTGCAATGACGATTTACGGATGCGAAGTTGTATGGCACTGAGATTAATGTATGCGTACAATAATGTACGCAACGTGAAATTGCGGTGACGAGGCGCACCAGGTTTCAGTATATTTCTCTTTTGCTCGAATCCTCATTTGCCAAAGGCAGGCACTGCAATACATTTCATTAAAATGATTTTGTAAAGTGTTTAACCCCTATGGAACGGATGGAACTTTTTGCCAGAAGCACTAGTTTCACAAATGTGCCGTTTTCACGGTATATGGTACCTTGGTAAGTGTGGGTGATTCGTTACATGTTCCATAACTCCTATAAAGTGATTTTGATCTATAAAATACATGATCGCATTATATATACAACGATATATCGGTGATATACAAGCCAAAAAACACGTTTTCCAGGAATCAAAAGTGTCAAAAATCAGTTCTCACAACCGTTTATTCGAGTATTAGGTCGCCCCTCGACCATAAAACAATCGCCTTTACTAATGCCTTGAAATTGGTAATGGTGGCTGTAGTTAAACGCACCAATACATCGAAATATTCCAGCAATAAGGTGAAAAAAACACCAAAAAACAACGAAAAAACATCATTTGTCAAATGTTTTCCATACTTAAGGCCATATTGTGTGTTTTCGGGGGAAATCGACTGTTGGGAAAGTAAGTATTGCCCATATGAGGTGCATGGTCATTTTATATGATAGTGGTCACTGAACCAACAAATCCTTGTCGATGAATGGCATCTACACCTCGATTTTGAACACTTTAAGATACTTTTGACCCAAATTTCATGCCTAGAAATAAGCAACTTTGGGGATTTTACTACAACAAAATTGCCCTTCCGTGAGATACTAAGTATATGTGTAGAATAAATTGTTGAGTATTAGATATACCTATTGCAACGGGTGTGCGAAGCTTGAATGGCCGTTTCCGACAAGTGCTATCGGGCTGAGAAATGAATCCAAGCTTAGAGTTTGAAGTGGTTGTACCGTATACGGTACAAACCGCTCCATAGGGGTTAAATTGCATAAAGTGCTTTTTGAATGCTTTCTAAATTATAGTTTTGATGAGATGTCCAAACTGTCTGTGCCAGTCACCAAAAGGAAACCGAGTCCTCTGGGTCGGGAGTGGTGGGAAGAGCAAAAGGAACAGAGCTGAACAGGCGTGTCGCTTCGTGGCTACTTGTACATCCTGTTTGTGTCACGGAGCTACATGTGTCATTCGGCTTTACTGCAGCAGGAGTCACGGATTCTGAAAGTCTGAAACCACAAAAATTCTGTTGCACTCCAATTTGAACATTTCTCTTTTGCTCGAATCCTCATTTGCCATGAAACCAAAGATGAAACTGTGAGGCACACAAAAGAAATCTGATCTCTGTCACTGTGACCATGTTAACCAAGCGAAGTAGTAGTCCATGTCTGTGTCCCTCAGAGCTGTCGGGTCGATGTAGTGCTGCACTGCCGAAGAGAACTGTGACCAGCCTCCGAAGAAGCACACTTTCTCCATTGCAACACCCACAGCTCGAGCACACGTCGTGGCACCCTTCCGGGTGCTGTGTGCAGAAAAGTGACCTCCTTCCGGGGGTCTGCAGTCCAGTTCGCTGAGAGCCAGACCAATCCAGTCATTTGCCACGGAAGCCTTGAAGTTCTTCGGGTCCTCGGGTAGCAGCCAGTAGGCGTCAGGTTGAGTTTTCTCAGAACTGTTCCAAGCCGTGTCACGGTGGAACTCCCAGTGCTCGATCAGCTCCTTCAAAAGAGCCACCCCCTTCCAGGGGATGCACAGGCGTCTCTTCACCAGGTGATGCCGCCGTCCTTTCTCTTTTAGCAGCACCACCGAGAACTCACTGTCGCCACAATGAACGTGCTGCCGTGACAACGAAGTCCCCGTGTCCGGTCTGCCGAAGGTCACGAAGGCAACAACCACGTAGGCGAAGGCTCGTAGTAGCCGCAGCTCCTCAGGAGATCTCGGAGTCAACTTCAGCGCTGCTTCGTGCACACGTCGTACGTGTGCCGCTGGCAGCCACGTCCGCTGGGTCTCGATGTTCTCCTCCTGCACCGCCAGCTCCGCCTGGATGGTCGCCATCCCCTTCACAGCTCGGGTCACAGAACGCCCCTTCGCTGGTCCAGGAAAACGTAGGTCCTCGTGGTAGTTGTTGATGGCAGACAGGTACGGCTGCAAGGAGGCCGACTTGATGCCCCCGTCCTTCAACAGAGAGGCGATGTACAGCAACACCGTCGCCTCCGATGCTGGCAGCCACGGCCGTTGGTGCTGCTCACAAAATAAAATGAAGCGCCGCGCCTTCGGTCCGTAGTTGCTCATCGTCGTGTCCAGCAGTGCTTTTCTCTGCATTGTCACTGCCAGTTCCGTGAGCCGGGAAGGTCCCAACTCACTCCTCCACCGCTCACAGAGTGAGCGCGTGAGGAAGTTTTGTACAGCACCACCGCGCTTGTACTCTTCGTAGTCGTCTCCGCTGTTCTCGATGTTCTCGCCGTCCGCGTCCGCTGCCTCATCCGTCAACTCCGACACGCTGTTAATGATTTTGAAGTTCTCCTCGGACAAGTCCAGTGTCTCCTCGTCGCCGTCGTCGTACAGCACGTGCGCCTTCCCGTCCTCGTTGAACTCCTTCACCACACCCGGGTAGAAGCAGTCATCATCCTTCCAGAACACCTCGATTTTAGAGCCCACGGTCACCTCGGCTGCTGTCGTACACGAAGCAGAGCTCCTTCGTACTTCAGCAGCGTAGTAACTCACGGGCGCGCCTCGATGAAGAACATCACAGCGTCCCACTTTGAGGGCCCGAGCAGCTCGGACCCTCCCAGCCTGCTCGGAGTGAACAGGTCCCTGCGCCGTGGCATGATCACCACCTCGGTGGCCAGGGCCTCCAGCTCCCTGAACCAGGACTGTCCCGGCCAGTACGGAGCCACCCCCGTAGCAGCGGCCCCCTCCTCCCGCAGCTTGTGCGCCACCTCGTCCAGCAGCGCCCACGGGGGTTTCACCCAATTGTTCTCCCCCCGCCAGTCGTACGTCAGAGAGTCCACACCTTCGCACCTCGGGTCCTTTCACGCAGCGTAGTACCAAGGAAGCTGCGCAGAGATCTCGGAAGCGAACCGGTCGACTGTGTAGGGGCCCCACTGCTTGTTGGCCCACACGAACCAGTCTTGATTGAGTCTCCAGTCGTCCAAATCCTCGCAGCGAGAAAGGTTGTCGGCCCACACGTTGGCCTCGCTGCGGATGTAACGAGCCTGCAACTCGATGTCGTGCAGATCCAGCAGCAGCCAGAGCCTCCTCATTCTCCTCATCAGGTCCGGGTTTCTGGAGGTGAAGTGCGAGAGCATTGCCACCACCGCCTGGTTGTCGCAGTAGAGCCGTACGACCTTGCCCTCCAGCACCTTCAGGAACGCCTGCACGGTCTTGTACACGGCCTCAAGCTCCAGGTGTGTGATGTGCTAGTTGCGCATCTCGTCTGACCAGAAACTTCTCGCCGGGAACTTCAGGTTCAGCACTCCTCCCCAGGCCGTCATCAAAGAGTCTGAAAGAGTCTGTGTGCACCTTCGCTCTCGTTGGGGATCTCCAGATCTTGCGCCCGTTCCACCTCCTCATCACAGGCAGCCTGGACCACCATTCTAAGTCCCCCCCGAGCTGTGCGAGAGATCTTTACCTTTGCTCCCCAGCTGTGTTTCTCTGCCAGCACGAAGTAGAGCTCCCGTAGGTAGAGCCGCGCCGCTGGTACTGCCAAGTACACGGATTGGCAGAGTCCTGTGAAGGAAGCCAGTCTCCTGGCAGGAATCCACCTCCGATTTCTCGCTGCGTCGCACAGGATCTCCTTCGCCCTGACGTGGATTTTGTGTACCCGTCGTTCTGTTACACGGAATTGTCCCAGCTTCAGGTCCACCTCCAAACCGAGGTGCTCCACCACCTGTGTAGGCTCCCATTGGCCTTTCTTCTCGTTCCGCCGTAGGCCAAGTCGATGAAGCACCAGTTGAACTTTTTCTCGACGCAGAAAGCCTTCTCTCTGAGAGTCGATCAGCACCAGAAAATTGTCCATGTACGGTAGTACTCGCATTCCGCTGTGACGGTTCGCGTTCTCGCCAGCACCACCTGCTCTGTGACGGACTGACCATCGCTGTCGTACTGCGGAACCGTCCCGCAGCCTCCTGATTTCTCTGCGATCTTCCGCTGCCTGTGGAGAACGTAGAGCTTCCACCATCACGCGTACGAACTTGCAGAACACCCACGGAGCGTCGTTCCACCCGAACGGCACCGCTGAACATTGAAGCAGGTCCCCTTGCAGGTCGAACTACTGCATGAAGCGTTGAAAGTCCGGGTGGATCCCCAGCGCATGAAAACCGTCCTGGAGGTCGAAGCTGAAGCACCAGTCGCCCGGTTTCGCCAGTCTCCTTAAGTTTCTTCAGCGTCTCCATCTTCACGCGATTCTTCACACACCACTGGTTCAGCCATCGGAAGTCCACCACCAGTCTCCACTTGTTCGTACCCGGTTTCGGCACTAAAAAAGCGCGAGAAACATGAGATCTTCTCGTCGCTCTCGTCCAGTATTTGCGCCACCGCATGAGTTGCAACACGCAACGGTATTGAACATATTTTCTGCTGAATTCCGAAGTATACCTGGACAAGAAATAATTCCGACCATGTGTGACCTGGGTTTTAATCCAACGGAGCATTTCACACATAAGTTCATTCTGGAATTCTACTGCAATATACGAGTGAGTACCACTTGGTTGCGTGATGTGATGAATGATGATTGTCGTTCAATTGCACATACGCGAATGCAGGCCATGGGTGACGCGGCGCTTGGGCATTCAAGCGTCTTATCGGAATATGTGGGAGAAATGTTGCTGCGACAGTCGAGCTTCACATATAATGGCAAAGGAGCCGATGTGTCGACTAGTGGGGCGCAGAAATGCTATTGTGAAAGTGCTCACAAGGCGTGGAGTATCGCCAATGAATGCAGAATAGATGCATGTTTTTACTTCGTTAGCAAAATGCTAGAATGTGAACAGTTCAACATCGGCAATTGTTGTAATATTATAGAACAAGTGTACACATTCATCAGGACACGCCCTGAGGTCATAAATGCTTTTGATAAATGCATGTCACCAAAGACACACATGAAACCTACTCGCATTCTGAGATACACGCATGCCGGTGATCGGATGAGCTTCAATGCTCTCCATCCGAATTGGAATCACTTTGCAGGCATGTGTGCCCGTGCGGAAACATCCGACAAGTATTCATGGGATGTCGTTGGCGACAGGGCATTCGGAGGGTTGTATTGCCCATCACTATATGCTCACCATGGCAGGGATGCTATTGGTTTCACTATTTTTGACATGGCAGTGCATAAGATTTTGGGTCCGAAGCCTGGTTCACCAGATTCTGCCATGAGTCGTGTATGGGTGCTCGATAGAACGAATACGTTCCTGCACTACACGTTATGCAATATGTCTTGGAAGACCCCTGCAAATAATGCGGCCAATAAGAAAAATATGAAAAGAGAGAGTCAACACCTTCAGCTATTGCGCCTTAGGCGGTGGAAGCGTAATAAACGTTTTCAGAGATTTAGGAAGAGACTGAATACTTCCAGTACGATTACCTAATAAAGTTCCATCAATAACGAATGGTGTCACTGTAGCATACGGTGGCAGTCCTGATACGTGATGGCACACGACGGTTGAGATGATACATGCATGATATGATTGCAACCCTTGGTCATGAACTGTATGACACGCTACTCTAGGATGGGTACGTGATGGTGTATTGCAACAACGTGTTGCGAAGATACCGGGTTGATTATCTACATGCATTGCATCCGGAAGATCCGAAATCCTGTATGAAGTCGGTAATTATATATATGGGATAAGTTTACATCGGGGGCTGACATTTCATTTTAATCCACATCGGGGGCAGACATCTCATTTTGATCTACATCGGGGGCGACATTTGATTTTAATCCACATCGGGGGCTGACATTGCATAGCATGCGTAAACAGAAGACACACGCAACGATATAATGTAAACGAAACATAACTACGCAAATCCAGCCGGTAGATGTGTAACTCGTATTACGATGAGCATATCTACCGGTTGGATTTGCGAAATAATGTTTTTTGGTGCCGCAAACGATGAACGACTGTCTTGTTTGGCGAAATGAAACAGTTTTTCACTGCTGGGCACTCCAAAAAACATTATTTCGCGAATCCAACCGGTAGATATTTTCATCGCGATATGATTTACATATCTACCGGTTGGATTTGCATAATTATGTTTCGTTTACATTATATGCTTACGTTGAAGGTAATGCATACCCCCGATGTGGATTAAAATGAGATGTCTACACCCGATGTGGATTAAAATGAGATGTCGGCCCCCGATGTAGATTAAAACGAGGTGTCGGCCCCCAATGTAGATTAAAATGACATGTCTACCCCCGATGTGATTAAACTGAAGCAGTCTCGCCCGATGGGATTAAACAAGGTCTCCGCCCGATGTGGGTTAAAATGAAGCGTCTGCCCCCGATGTGGATTAAAACGAGATGTCGGCCCCCGATGGATTTAAATGAAATGTCGGTTCCTCTGGACAGAGACGATCCCTATATATATATATATATATATACAAGACAAGGACAATTCAGCATGGTGCATTGATCGTTTTGACACTACTTTACATTACACTATTTGCAATATGAGATTGCTGTCTTTGGAACAGAATACTGCCAATAGATTGAATACTTTATCATATGCTCAACAGCAACAATGTGAACGTGAGCATAAACGAGCTCGTAAAAGGGCATTACGCAGATTTAGAATTGTTAAGGCAAGGGTTAAGTCTTTTAAATGATTATGAGTCTCTTGATTCGTGACTTGACTAAGCCTCATATCCTTCTTACCATCGTCTTTAGTACGATTGAGAGCATGTTTGAACCGTGAGGGCGGAACTTTAGTTTTATATGGGCACTTATAGTTGCACTCGATGATAAAAGCTTTTATCATATATTGATTTTGTACACCACATTCTAAGTATTTATTATGCCTACCCCACCCCAATATATTTTGTTGGGTGGGTGGGTTTGGGTTTTTTATATTTCGACTTGTATCATTGTTCTATTTTACAATATGGCAGTCACCATGGATGGGTCATACTTGGTCACTATGTGACATTGATTTCATATGACTTCAAACATTTCTAATATGTTTTGATGACTGATGACTTGGTCACATGTCATTTACCATGGATTGGTCATACTTGGTCACTAGATGACTTGATGACTAATGACGTCAAAACTAATTACTTTAAGACTGAATCTTATCCGAAATTCGTCAGCAATGATTGTCGACTGAATGATACTTTAACTTAGAAGGGCGTGGTGAACGTTATTATTTCCAAAACCGTTCCGTAAGCGTACCACCAGTGTCCCAAGTGCTGGTCAGTGTGCATGCTTTAATATATGATATAATATTAGATTAAGCTTATCGACTACTACTTGTTCTACGACAAGACTCGAGTGCACGACATAAGGATTGAGGTGTGCCCACTTTTCACTTATCTTGAGATTGTGAGAGACATAATCAATCCTGCATCTGATCGGAATATTATATAGTTTTCTTCCCTTCGCGGTGGTTGATACCGTCCTGAAGTCTTCCAGGGCCCGCTGTTTTAGCGGGTGCCTCTGTATTACACAACGTGATCTCTTACACGCGGTGTGGCAGAGAGTATACAAAAAAAAAATACACAAGACAAGACAGGAGGCTTAACAACGGCACGTCGTACGAAACGTTTGCAATATTCGATACGACGTGTACAGCCATGGCGTATGAGCTATATATTCTTCCATCAATGCATACAACCCAGTATCATCCGCGTGTGTAAACGAGCAAGCTGCATCCAAAGCTCAGCTCAGGACGACACGGATATAATACACCAACCATACACGAAGTCACGAAGTGTTTGTTAGTGGTCAGTGCGACTATTGCTAGCATATTGCAAGTATAGTATATACATACGCACGTGCGGCGAACGATCCGTTCCTAACGACCACGCACAAGTTCGGCTTCGAGACGATATAATCCAAGGGTACGCGTTATCGACACAGTTGCCTACATGCATGTGTTCATAACGCGGCATGCATTACTATACGTGTAGAGATAATCACGTGGTGCATGCTAATATAGTCTGTGTATGCAGCGACCTTCGCTCATACCTGCAGTATGTGTGTTTCACGCTGTGAATCGCTTCGTGTGTAGCCTTGTTTGCCCCGTCACGCCGGGACAACGCGTCGTGATTATCACGGTCTGATTTGACAATCGGCACATATCGCACAATGCGTGGTGGTAAGCCAGAGTGAATACTATATATCAAGGTATATATTATGTGCACACACTTGCCTGAAATATTGGTAATTTTTTTCATCTCCTCGCTCTCCTCTGCATATCTTCACATCCAATAAAATAAAGCTCCTACGAGGCTGTGCGAGTTGATTATACACGATTTTGCATGGGGCTGTAGTTGTCATTTGCTTCATGAAGTATCGAATTGGATCCCCAATCACTGACATTTGTTATGTGGTGTGCTGTATGTCGGCCAAGGCTAAGCACGCAAGCCATGATAATGAAGATGCGATATTATGGCCTCCTGGTACCACTCAAATGCACTTTCACTCTACTCATATCACATTCTATATTCATCAATGCATAGTATAACATAACACACTACTGTGTTTTTTCCTCAATCAAGCAAGTTGCATTCTGTGTGATAAGCCAGAGTGTAATTAACGTCATTATGATTTTTTGGGTGCAATTCACAGCCTGATGCATTGTTAACCTTAGTGCCACTATACAAACTTGTCTACAGCATTTGCATTAGCCAACGTGTTGTTAAAGTGTGATTTGAACAAGGCATGCATTTTGTCTATAGGAATCACCCCACGTTACTAGGTGAACCCAGCTTCAAGTCCTTCTAACATGACACTCGTTTAGTATGCAAATTTGGACCGCATGCCAAACCCATGTTTGTGGACACCATTATTTGCTACGAGACTGTGATAATGCCGGATAGTGTCATTTTAGAGTAGATAAGTGACAATCCTAGGACAAAATCTGCTTAAGTTGCAAACTTATAATGAATTTGAGAATGGAAACTGGCCACCCGCTATCATAGAAATTTCGACGTGATGAGTTCAGAATGAAGAGAGAGATGTTTTGTTGTTGTTAAATTGTGGCATCCACATTCTTAGATTCTAGAGATGGCTACTTTTTGATTCTGACATTCTCTCTGAGTTTCAGACTTGAAGGTTTTTGTTCTAGGATTGTCGTTGTTCTATTCTAGATATCCCGAATAACAGTGCCATGATTGTGTGCCGGGGATAGCCTGCCTAGGAAGCATGATACTCTCAAGACATCCCAACTACACGGAAGGGACTAGCAATATGAAATGTTATGAAATGATATCCCATATTTCATTCAGAATGAATATTGTTACTAGCTGCTAGAAGGATGTTTCGAGTATACTACTGGTCGAACGCATGGCTGTTTGACTTCCTCTGGGAAATCTGCAACCATACGATGCTTTTCGGCATGATGGCGATCACTGGACCATTGCGGGCTAACCAGACCAACCAAGTCGTACTGCTAAGAGAAATCTTCAAGTTGTGTGATGATATTATTCACTCTGGCTTACCACCACGCATTGTGTGATTTGTACCAAGCAGCAGAGGCATCCGATGATTAAATCAGACAGTGATAATCACGACGCGTGTCCCGGCGCGACAGGGCAGACAAGGCCACACAGGAAGAGATGCACAGTGTGAAACACACACCAGTATGCGCGAAGGTTGCTGCATATATATATATATATATAGATTATATTATCATGCATTATGCGATGATTCATACACGCAAAAAATAAATGTCGTCGTGTTTTGGATACATCAAGTTGTGTGATGAGCTCTTTGGGACGCCCGTCAACAGAAATCTTGACACCCTCCATCTTCTTCTTCACAGCATAGAAGAACCTGCAGAAGACACTGTGGTTCACAGAATGGGCGGCCTCGCGGCACATACAACACCCGTTATACACCGCCGCCTCACGGAATCATCATGTGTGTGTGTGTGCTTATCCTTTGACGGACTCCTTTGGCACGCCTTGGACCGACTCCTTTGGCACACAGTAGCCGCAGAAGACCGGCTGCACTATGTACTCACGCCGGGGATCAAAGGATTCAGCACACACTTCGGGACACTCATCCGGATTCTCCAGAGCTCACTAGTGAAGAATGGGACCCCTTAAGCCTCGCTGAGCCACTAGAGCCCCTCTGCATCTGTACCGCCAGCGCACTGCCACCTTGTGCCTGAAGCCGGTTCATCCCTGCCCCCCGAGCTGCGCGAGCCATATCTCCACCACCAAGCCCACGCGCAAGACCACCCCTCTGCTCCCTGCGCCTCACTGGGCCACCTGAGCCCCTCTGCGGCTGTCCTGCCGGCGCACTGCTGCTGTGTCTCTGGAGCCGGCTCACCTCCGCCAATCGAGCCACCCCTTCACCACCAAGCCCACATCCCACATCACCCCGCTGCCCCCTACAGCCTGATATCAAGAGAGCTTGCCCACCCACGCCACGGCCAGAATGCCCAAGCGCTGTCCCAAGGGGCTGAGAATGATAAACTGGGTTGCCCTCATCCAAACTTGCGCATCCGCCACCGACTTGCGCCTGTAGCCCTCTACCCCCAGCACCAACTCCCCGTGACTGGAGCCCTTGCGCTGATTGCCTTGCGAGGTGGCCGCGAACTTGAGCAATGCGCTCCACACTTGCGCTGTAACTGTCACGCCGCACTGTTCCTACTTGGGGTCCCATCCCCACAGTTGCCTGTGTGTCTCAAGCCCTCCCGGTGGCCGATAGTTCACCACCCAGTCGTCGCCTTCCCGACAGCTGCTCACTGTTAGTTCCGGCACGGCCAGCAACCTCGCCCGATGGGCACGGAAGCTGATGAGATGCCGTATGCTGCCGTGCAACCTGTTGTAAGTGGTCATCGCTGCCGGGATGGGCCCCCGGGCTCTGAGGGGCCCGGCGTGTGTCATCTCCACCCGCGGACCTCCCCACATCTCCCCCGTCATCCTCATCAGTTTCCCCCAATGCCATCAACCCCCCCAAGAAGGCTGGCCACCCGCCTGCTTGCCCCCATCAAGGTGGCCACCCCTCCCTCAGCCAAGGCCATTGCTTGCTCCGGCGAGGCCCCACTCTGCTCCTGAGTCCAGACCCCACTCCTCGGGCCCGGCGACAAAAGGTCATCCCACTCATTCAAGATATCCTCGACACTTGACGCCGCCTGGCTGAGCCCGCCTATGCCTGCCCGTGCCCCTCCAGATCGCGCCTCGGCGGTGCCCCCTCCTTGACCCTCCACAGTGCCCAGATGCTCCACCTCCCGCCGCACGTCCTCCATGCTCTCCAAAAGCCTCGATGCCATCGCACCTGCCTCGCCTGCCCCACCGGAAGCCTGCCCAGACTGCTCATGCTGCGTTCCCCCAGATTCCTGCGTTCCACCACCAAATCTATCCTGTGTGGCATAGTCTGTCTCCTCGAATGCGTCCTCCCACGTCATGTCCATGTGTGTGTGTAGCTGTGTAATGGCAAGAATCGAGCAGACCATGCCAAAAGCCTTTCAAGTGGTCATTGGCCCGTTGACTACCTCTAGGCACGTAGAACCAGCTTTTTCTAGAAAAGTGACGGGCAGGTCTGCGTATTATAGCATGGCTGAGATTGCTGGGGATGGTGTTTTAGTTAGTTAGGGGTTTACACCGTTATCGTAGTTTACGCTGCTCACTCATATCTTGGCTGTCTGGACAACACGGCAAACGTGGCGCAGCTTACAACAGTGGCTGAGAGAACGTGGACGACGTGGCGCTGGAGGGACTTGGGATGAACGACTGGACTTGTTGGTATAGACCGGTGCGTTGAGGGCGTCAAGAGCATCACCGTCGCCAGCTTCAACGAGGTTGCGGATGAGCTGGTAGTGAAGCATGGCTGGTCCTTGGATTACCGCTTGAAATATTTTTGCATGAAATAAACGACACTCCGCACGAGCACGACCTTGACGTGCTGCTTGCTATCCATGGAACGCCATCCCGCACAGCACCGACACATGTTGTACCTCCGTCCCTATGCCCTGAACGTGCTGGCCAAACCCTTTATTTAACACATGGATGTCTACGGTCCTGAATGCGGTGATCAATCACTTTACTGCATGGATATTATAGTATTCACTCTGGCTTACCACCACGCATTGTGCGATTTGTACAAAGTACCAGAGGCATCCGATAGTCAAATCAGACCATGATAATCACGACGCGTGTCCCGGCGTTGTCTAGTTTTTGAACATAAAGCCGAAGTGATCACAAAGCGGAGCTGTCAATAATCCTAGCTCACTGCATTCTACTTGTGAAAAGTAACGTTTAATGTGTTTACCACCACAATTCATGGCACAAGTCATACGAACTAAGTATGATCTCCCTGTGTGCCTGCTGTCTCAGTGCTGCTGTGTCGGTTGCGCGTGCTGTTGTAATTCCCAGGTCAACCTCCTCGAATACCGCCAGCTGCACAGCATTCTGAATCAAACTTGAGAACATAGCATACTTACTTCATTTTTGGGCTCCAATTCCTTTGTCACTCCGCTGTAGAGGGTGAACTTCCTTGGGGAGCGAGGGCTCTACTGGCGTTTGGCCTCCTTCCTCCCGAGCCCCGTGTGTGATACCAGCGCACATTTTGTGTATTCGTATAATTGTACCGGCCCAGTGACGCCAAACATTATCGGATGTGGGAATACGGTGTAACTCCTTTTGGGCGTTAGCCACCGGGCTCTCAGTGTTTGAGTCGGAGGCTTGTGTTTGTTGAGAATCCTCATGCTCACTAGCATACAGTAATACCGCCTATTTTAGAGAAAAGGAATTCGGCTCCAGTGTTGGTCTTTATAGAATTTTTAAGTATGGGTGCTATGTATTTAATCATACGGGAATATCGTGCTGGGGGATAGTAGTTAGGGTTGCCGCTCGCGTGGGCGGTGTCGCGCGTTCGTTCTTTCGACTGTCTAGACGACGTGACGAACGCGACGCATTTTTTACTATGGCTGGTGGGACGACGACGACGCTGGTGCTTGGGAGACTTGGGGTCGACGACTGGTTTTGGTAGTATAGAGTGGTGCGTCGAGGGCGTCGAGGACACGAGCGCCGTCCACCTCTGCAATCTCGGGAGCAAGCCGGTGGTGAAGCACGGTGTGCTACTGAAATTACTGAGGTGTTGTTATTCTACCTGCAGGTAATTAATTCGTGGCGTTTACCTACTTGTGATTTTTGTTGGTCTATTTTTTCCGCTTCACCGCTGGCAATTCCCGGCTTCCCTTGACGTGACGGCTGGCGTCAACGAGATGAGCTGCGGCGAGGTGACGAAGGGAATGGAGCTCAAAGAGGAAGTAAGTATGCTACGTTTGTCTGGAAATTTCTTGAGTTTGACTGAGGATGCTGTGGAGCCGGCAGTTTTCAAGGAGGTTGACTTGGGAGAAGCGAAAGCACGCACGATCGACGACGTTCCACGGAGGCGGCAGGCACACAGGAGGTTCATAGTTAGATCATATGACCTGTGCCATGAATTGTGGTTGGTAGCACGTTAAAACTACTACTCACTAGTATGAATTGAAGTAAGCTAGGATTATGAAGATCTCTGCTATGTGATGACTTGGGATATGTTGTCCGAATTGCGAAAGAAGAACTAGACAGGGCTGGCTGTACGGCGCATATCTTAACCCCTAACAAGCGGATGGAATCTTTAAGGTTTGAGAATCCGCATATATTTCGCGATAACTCAAGCATCGGATAACCAAATTTACTTTTGAACACAGCTACGGAAACGTCTACTCATGGCGGATTGTATAAGCTTGTCTAAAATGCCATTCCTAGAATATTCGTCAAATTATATTTGATAGACTTGATAGCAAAATTTACTCTTTAACCTAGAAAAAAACCCTGATGCCGACCCTAGTATAGTAAGTGTGCATCATGCCTAATGCTCAATATCAATAATGTGTTATATATCCACGTTAGGGCGCATGTAACGCTCGTTACATGTGTGCCCTATGATTGCCATACTCATGATATGCAAAAATTTAGGTTTAAACCGCAACCCTCGAAAGAGTGTGTCTGATTTGACTATCTTTAAATACATAGTTGCATGCAGCTTGCCGAGAGGTTTTCAGAACTGTCTTCAAAAGTGAATTTGACATTCTTACGGCTTCACAGTGCAGAATTGAGTGATCCTTCCGTATACGGTACAAACCGCTCCTTAGGGGTTTAATGTGAGGTATTGCTGTAGAGTGCTGGGAGATGGTCGTGGGGGTGGTGGGGGTTGCTCTGAGATGCCTTGTGGAGGAGAGTTGGAGAATGAAAAGATGGGTGGTGTTAGACAACACACTCTGGGCATAGCGAGATAATATTCTTGCAGGTGCTGGGGGATGCCCGGAGCGGGGTTTACGTTGTTGGGGGAGGTCTAGTTGGGGGATGTGGCATACTGGCGGTGCCTAACGGTGCGCGCTTCGACGCAGGGATACATCTTGCACATGCATCATATGTTAGTCACACGACGGTGTACCGCATTCCACAAGCCTCGTAGGCCCCACCGCGCCTGGATAAGCGTCGTGTTTGTCACGGTCTGGGTGATCCTGGATGCCTCTGATATACGGTGTCATATCAATACATTTGTATTCGATGTGGTGGTGTTTTTAGAGTGATATAATATGGCATATTGGCAAATGCTAACAAAGGCCTTCAACACTCGCTATTATCCCTGTCGTGAATACTTGTGTGCACATGTGCACACCCGTACTATCAGTATTCAATCTGGCTTACCATCATGTATTGTGCAATTTGCACCAAGTAACACCCGCACTATCAAACAGATGCTGGATGGAATGGTGCCATTATCATAATTTGATCATCATTGCTGATGCACTTATTATGCCACGTGGGTGCATGTGCCATGCAGCAGTCTCAGTCAGCAATGGGCTGGAAGCCTATCACGATTGGGAAGCACGCCATTCAGGGCGAAAGGTAATGGAGAATACAGTGCGTGCATCATCAAATCTACAGGATTACATACATTCAATGTCACTGTTCAACTTGACGGGTGCTAAGACCAGCAACACCGCAGTCGTCAGGAACGAGCTCAACGCAAATTCTAATATCTTGGAAATTCTTGCAGCGCAGGTTTGAATCTCTCACACCTAGATGCCAACAGCATGCCATACACCTGCGACAAATCCCAAGTCTGATCTGTGGCCCATGCATGTCTAACCCAACTTGGACGAGTTGCAGCGGACAGAAAAATTTTGACTACCCAAACGAGGTGACTTGTTTACACAGTTGTATTCTATACACACCTCGCCAGGCCATGCACGGGATCACCACACTCAAACAAACAGGGGCAGCTACCTGAGAGTAGGCCTTCCAAAATTGAAGTCTCCCTGAAGGTATCTTCGTTCATTCAGCGTCCCAAGTTCTGAATGGAAGCACAAAAAAAAGAAAAAAAACCCTTTTCGGGGTGTGGAGCTTTAATTAAGTCCCCATGACGAATGGATGCACATGATATCTTTGTGCTACAGCATCAGCTATGTTCAAATGTGTACATCTGAACAATGTTCTGATTGATCACAAAGCAGAGATCTCCGTAACTCTAGCTCACATCAATTCATACTCGTGAAAAGTAATTTTTTTCTTGCTACCAACCACAAATCGTGGCACAGACCATACTACCTAGCTAACTATGCTCCTCCTGGGTGCCTGCCACCTCAGTCGCGCTGTGTCGATTGTTCGTGCTTCCACAAATCCCGGCTCGTCCTCCTTGAATACTGCCAGCTTCATAGCATTCTCAGCCGAGCCTTAAGAAATTCCAGAAAAAACGTAGCATACTTACTTCATTTGGCGGACCTAAATTCCTTCGTCACCTCGCCGTAGCGCATCGCGTTGACGCCAGCCGTCACGTCAAGGGAAGCTGAGAATTGCCAGCGGTAAAGCGGGAAACATAAAAGACCAACACAATCGCAAGTAGGTAAAAACGCCACAAATTAATTACCTGCAGTGGAACAACAACACTTCAGCAATTTCAGGAGTACACCGTGCTTCACCACCGGCATGCTCCCGAGACTGCCAAAGTGGACAGCGTTCGTGCTCTTGACGTCCTCGACGCACTAATCCATACCACCAGATCCAGTCGTACACACAAGGTCTCCCAAGCACCAGCGCCGTCATTGTCCCACCAGCTGCAGTAATAAATTCGTCGCGTTCGCCACGTCGTCTAGAGAGTCGAAAGAACGAACGCGCGACACCGCGCACCAAAACGGCAACCCTAACTAAACACCATCCCCGGCAAACAACAAGGGCCTGTGCGGCCTCAAAGCACCACCAAACATAATAAACATCGACAATGTGCCAGGGGGCACGATAGACTGCCAATTACCCCTACGGAAGGGGGATCCGATTCAGATTACCGGCATATTGGGAGAAATAATGATAGGGAATCTGAGATCGTGGATGAAGAATGCAAAATCAGTAAATGTTATCTCTCTGGCAGAATCGTGAACGATAGTAATATTATTAGGAACGATTATGACAGAATCAACGGTGTCAGTACAATACCGTGACAGATGACGATAGAGATGACATTTATGGCGGCGCAGGTTGGGGAAAAACAGGGATTCCTGTGACGAGAAAAACTAACCGAACAGTCTGTGCTATATAGTGATGAAACACGATTCCCTTGGGAGCTTAGTTACAGAATAAAAACATTCTCGTAACACGGGCTGTATTGAATAATCACCGGTTGGAATATATATCGATTCATATCCGATTACTCTGAAACTTTGTATATGCATTTGTATGCCCGTGACAAATTGGTATCAGATGTGGCGAGTGCTGCCTTCAATTATGCTATTCGCGCGGGATAACAGCACTCGGCTTTCTTCAGCGTAAGCGACTTCCATGCGCACAGTATGTTCTGGGGGGGAGATGAGCTCTTAGTCATTATTTTCCGTTTGTATATGTCAAACTTATCCATGGAAAAGTATTTTTGACGATTACGAGCCTCTAGAGATCATATATCGTTCAGGACGTTCGGTGCTTATTTTCACACGACTGCAACGGTCAAACATGTCGTTCATCGGGTTTTGAAAAATATGCTCAGATCGGCAATATAGCCCTGCAACGACGTTTACTTATACCTGGACAATATGTATATTGACGGAAATTATCTGGAATGCACGGAAACTCACGGTAGTATGCAGTATGTCGTCTCCTTCAGCTCTTAACACTCAGGGTACGGTATTCGTACGGTGACGTCTAGCAAACGTAAACGGCTTTTCTGGACACAGAATATCATTCTAGTATAGTATTCTTAGCGGTCGGAAACGAAAAACAGCTTCGTGTGTGGCGCACACAAACCCATCCTGCACGGGTCGGGGCTGTTTTCAACGTTAACGACAACACGGTATTCGTACGGTGACGTCTAGCAAACGTAAACGGCTTTTCTGGACACAGAATATCATTCTAGTATAGTGTTCTTAGTGGTCGGAAACGAAAAACAGCTTCGTGTGTGGCGCACACAAACCCATCCTGCACGGGTCGGGGCAGTTTTCAACGTTAACGACAACCTACTGGGTGGACTGTTCTGTGGATAGTTGACGTTGTATATATATCTGGACTCTGGCTATGAGTGGCACAGACGTATACACGTATAATACGTCGGGTGGAATATTCAGGGGCACACCACAGACTAATCCCGAGTATCAAGCTAATGCCGAGCTACCATATCTCGGTTATGGTGCGCCCTCAGGAGCACACTATATGCAACACGGGCAGCAGTACACCTCAGCCGTCGGTTCGTCAGCAACAGTACAGCACACATACGTGCAGGGAGGGCCTGTACAATACCAAGTCTCACCTGCAGCTGCTGACACACCAGGGTATGCACAACCGTCAGCAGCAGTACCGTACACACACGTGCAGGATGTGCAATATCCTCCCCCTCCAACTTCGACAGCAGTGACAGGAGTACCGGGAACCTACACCGGACTGCAGCACACACCCCAAGTAGCAGCAACTCAGTATTCACACCCAGCTGCAGCTTATTCTCCAATGTACGGAATGGCACACACATCCGCAGCGTATTCATTCCCTACAGTACAGAATGGAGCATATCAGGGGCCAACACTGCAGGGGTACCCACAGGCAGCAGATCAGTCAGTACAGCAACTCCAATTCGTTACACCAACTGCTGCGCCAATGAGTATGGCAGCACCTTTACCTCTGCATACCTGGACGGGACATTACCCTTTCAGGAACGTGCAGTACCCTACTCCGTACCAGCTGGCAGGAGGGTACACACAGGAACTTAGCAGAAGACCAATATATGGAGCTCCCATTCCTATGTCCGCAGGATGGGCTCACTCGCCTATGCCAGGGCCTAGTCGTGTGGTGGAAGAGGCGGCGACTATGCGTGTGCGTGTGGGCACACTGGATGGAGTGCGCAAACCAGCCGACGAGACACACACTACGGAGGCTATGCGTGTGGACGCTTTAGAGACAGTGCGCAGTCAGGAGGCCATGCGTATTAATGCGTCAGAGATAATAATGGCGGAGACTATGTGTGCGCACACGCAGGGAAGCATGCATACTGTCACCACCGAGGAGATGATCGATGCAGGAGGCGTGCGTGTAGACATCCTGGAGAATGCGCGTACCGTGGATGCTGGTCAACTCCCTGTTGTGGAAGAATTGCCTACCAATGTACAGATGGGCGTTGCGGGTATGCGCATAAATACTGGTGATATATCGAAGGTGCCGGGTGCGCGCATTAACGCACAGGCGACGGCGACTACGCATACCAACGAGGCAACGACATCCGCATTGACGCAGTCTTCTACGGAACCGAGCAATGTATCAGGGGTATTTATGGTCTCTTCGACTGTATCTGCAGTATCTGAAGCAATTACTTCCCCTACGTATTCATCTCCTATATCTGATGGTGCTCCTCCGTCTCCGACTGAGACAGAGTTAGAGGGCGAGACAGGGAAGTTGGGATGCACTGTGGTGATTAACGCCACGCAATATCCTGATAACGACAGCAAAGAGTCATACGCTCGAGGTCGTGAAGACGGTCAGCCGCCATCCCGAAGGGTAAGAGACATTAGAACACGCATTTCCTCCGGGCCATATACTTGGGCTCGACATATTCTGCCATACCGGCACGACTCAAACTCACCTGGGAGTTCTTCTTTTGGTGAATCAGACAGATCCCGAGCAAGGAAAGATTCGAAGGCGAGAAAGCGCAGGCTGGCGGAACGCGCAGGTTCGGGCTCGGGCAGTGGTCACAGTGTGGCTGGGTCACAGGGGTTGGCGGACCTTACCCAGACCATCAGCGACGCAGTGGTTGCTAAGTTGCAGCAGCTACAATCTGAAAACGCTGGTGGAGAACCTTCTGCTGAAGTATCTCTGGGTCAGGCGCCAGGAGCGACGCAGAGCTCGCAATCCTTATCCTTACCCGCAGTGGTTGCTAAGACGCAGCAGCTACAGCCTGGAAACGCTGGTGGAGAACCTTCTGCTGAAGTATCTCTGGGTCAGACGCCAGGAGCGACGCGGATGTCGCAACCACCACCCTCACCTGAGGATCGCTTGTCGCAGATCGCCCGAGTTGAGGAGGCCAGGCGCAAGTCCTCTGAGGGGCTCACGATAGAGGAGGCGATCAAGCTGGGCTTCCTAACAGTGGAGTTCCCCCCGATGAAGGATGCCATGAGCAAGTCCCCTGAGGGGCTCACGATGGAGGAGGCGACCAAGCTGGGTTTCCTAAGCGAGTCGCACCACTCGGCTGTGGTAACTGAGATGGTGGGAGCCTCGACTCAGGTGTGTGACTCGACTAACCCTGAATCGGGGACGCAGCGGGCGGAAGAATATGTGGCCAAGGTCTCGTTCGAATTGGACAACCATGCAGAGCCTCCTCCTAGTAGAAGACCTTACCAGATGTCGGTGGAGGAACTTCGACAACTACGAGAGAGTATTGACCCTGTACATCCTGGAGATCCCTGTTCAGGCGGGCGGGAATGCGTATTGAGGAGGTGATTCCCACGCATGATGCGCAAGGTGAACCAGTGCAATTGATGGAAGGTTCCAATGGGAAACTAGTGGATTTACAGCAGCCTATGCTGGTGGTGTATGCGCCTCCATCGAAGCAGCGGGTACAAAGAGTACGTCAACCCAGAGGGCGAGTACCTATAATACACGCAGGCAAAGCAGCCAAGTTGCGTGACTCTCAAGAAGGAGCGTCTGATGCTGCTTTCTTGGAGGCCTTGAAGTCCGAGTATACTAGAGATGGACCTCTCAATGATGAGCTACGCACTAAGGTAAAGTGCGCTCCTCACAGCCGCACCAAAGAATTCTGTCTGGTGGGTGAGGTACTGTGGAGAACTGCATCGGGAAGATTTCAGTTGGTGCTGGGAGAGGACTCTCCGCTGAGAGAGATTATTATGCGCGAAGCGCATGAATCAGCGACAGCTGGCCATACTGGCAGAGATAAAACGCTGGAGCGTGTTCTGCGAAGGTTCTGGTGGAGGAATGCACACCAAGATGTGGGAGACTGGGTTGCCTCCTGTTCAGTTTGTCAGGCGGTGAAGCCCCGATCATCTTTCCCAGATGGATTGCTGAACCCGCATTCTATTCCAACTCGGGTATGGCAGGATGTGGGAGTGGATTTCGTCACAGGCCTACCTTTAACTGAGCAAGGCAATGACGCGTTTGTGGCATTTACGTGCAAACTGTCTAAAATGGTACATGTGGTTCCTATGAATTTTGGGAACAGCTCCGCTGCTACCGTGGCCCGTATCTACTTTGACACGGTGTGGAGACAACATGGAGCTCCGATGAAAATAGTCAGTGACCGTGATCCACGCTTCCAGGATGCCTTCTGGAAGGAGTTGATGAGATTGATGGGGGTGAAGGTGGCGATGACTACGCCCTACAACCCTCGCTCTGATGGTCAAGCAGAGCACACTAACAGGGTGGTGGAGGACATGTTAAGATCGTTTGTGGAGGACAATCCAGAGTCCTGGGACTTATACGCTACAAACGTAGAGTTCGCAATCAACGATTCGCGTAATGATGTTACAGGCTTCACCCCATTTGAATTATGTTGTGGTGTGTCGCCCATGTCGCAGCTTGACATCTTCCTGGAGGCCGCTCAGTTGCACAGCGGGCGACGAAAAGGAGGGGTAGGGACTGCACATGAATGGGCGTCGAGATTTTCGTCGCAGTTGCGGGACGCACGCAGCAAACTTGAGCTAGCACAACGCAGGCAGCGGGACGCTTTTGATCAGCGACACACGCAGCGGGAGTATGCGGTAGGTGACTTGGTCTGGATTGAGGCTAAACATCTCACAGAGAAGTTGATGGACAGAGCCTTGTGCCGCAAGCTGAGCAAGCGGTGGCATGGTCCAGTTGCAGTTACGGAACGCTTTTACAGCGATCTGCAGGCGGAGATGCCCGAGGCAGACAGAGGGGCGCCAGTGGCGTATAGACTGAAGTTGCCCCCACATTGGAGAGTACATGACGTGTTCGCGCAGCACAGATTGAAACCCTACACAGGTGGGGAGGACACTTTCGCTCTGCGACAGCAGACAGTGACACCCGAAGCAGTGGTGGTGGACGGACAGAAGGAGGCTCATGTAGAGAAAATCCTGAGCCGACGCGTACGCGTGAGCAGGGGCAAATAAATAGAGGAATGGAAGGTGCGATGGACCGGGTTCTCTAAAGCCCATGATCAGTGGAGAACGCGTGATAAGTTAGAGCGCGGTGCCCCATTACAACAGTTGCGGGATTTTGAAGAGAGACGCCTAGCAATGGAGCAGCAGGTCAGAGATTCAGCTGCGCGGAGAAGAGAACATCGACGACATCAGGATGCTGCGTTGATGATGACAGCGGGCAGAGGAACCTTGGTGCAGCAATTATCAGCGCAATTCTGGGGTATGTCTAACAGCTCTGCGAGTGCGTGTCTTCCATGGGAAGAACAACACTTTACCGATTCTGGAGAAGTGGCGTATGTGACTGAGTTATCACCAGTTTCAGTAAAACCTATCAGAATACTGGTACTCTTCAGTGGCACTGGCTCAGTTCAAAGAACCTTCTCAGAATGCTTCCCTCAGGCACAGATAGTATCTTTAGATTCTGATAAGTTCTGGCGATCTACGCATGTCACCAGAATTGAAGATTGGGAATATTGGAGCTATTACCCTCCTGGATATTTTGATGTAATATGGGCGAGTCCACCGTGTACCCAATATAGTCAAGCGCGAACTACTGGAGGACCACCAGATTTAGTATCTGCAGACGCTTGTGTAGAACGCACCCTTGATATCATCGAATATCTCAGACCGCGCTATTGGTTTCTGGAAAATCCAAAAGGGCGATATCCCAATGCTTTGCGATTCAGACCGGTAGTGGATCAATTACCTACCCCCCTGTCTTGTTCATATTGTATGTACGGGGAAAAGTATAAGAAATCTACTTGTATCTGGACTAATGCGCCGCCTAGCGTACCACTGCGGGAATGTACCTCGCAGACTCCGTGTCCATGTAAATGGGCAACTGGAGTGCACCCCCTTACCGCTCAACTAGGACCTCATCCAGATCAGCAGGGGATGCAGAAATCTCACGCAGTATATCCTATACCTGCTAAGTTACTGAGAACTTTATTTCAGCGGTTATTTCCCAGGAATACAGGTGATGAAGATGCTGGGGTGACATCAGGAGAAAGCCGCCCCTAAGGGGGGGAGAGTTGTGCCAGGGGGCACGATAGACTGCCAATTACCCCTACGGAAGGGGGATCCGATTCAGATTACCGGCATATTGGGAGAAATAATGATAGGGAATCTGAGATCGTGGATGAAGAATGCAAAATCAGTAAATGTTATCTCTCTGGCAGAATCGTGTACGATAGTAATATTATTAGGAACGATTATGACAGAATCAACGGTGTCAGTACAATACCGTGACAGATGACGATAGAGATGACATTTATGGCGGCGCAGGTTGGGGAAAAACAGGGATTCCTGTGACGAGAGAAACTAGCCGAACAGTCTGTGCTATATAGTGATGAAACACGATTCCCTTGGGAGCTTAGTTACAGAATAAAAATATTCTCGTAACACGGGCTGTATTGAATAATCACCGGTTGGAATATATATCGATTCATATCCGATTACTCTGAAACTTTGTATATGCATTTGTATGCCCGTGACAGACAAGCATCGCCAACCGTGTCGCAAGGTAGTATTTACATTAAAATTCCTCTGGGCGTAAATATTCTGATGGTTCGCCCGGCGTGCCACGCTCCCTTCAATATGCCAACCCACAACTGCAATCTCCAAAAGTGCTTTAAGCCTCTTCAAGGCATATCACAGCATAATTTACCGGAGTTCAACATCGGCACAAAACTCATAATTCCTAGATCTTGAGATGTATGCGTTTTATGTTGGTGCTAAAGTATGGTTAAGCATGGAAGATTGTGGAGTGGTATCGACCATAAGTATTGGTTCAAACTATGCGCACATTATGATTGTGTACGTCGGAACTCAATTTGGACCCGGCGGGGGAGCATCACAGCGAAACCCTTGGACTGGACATGTGGCAATACTGTACTTGATGTACAACCGGATCTCGGTACCTTGGTACATTCTGCTAGGGCAGGTGGATTGCGCCCAGACGCTGGGGACGTGAACGCATCACAGCTCACATGACCAGCAAATCTCATGCTCTGCTGATCTGACACCTCCCCTATCCCCCCATGCGGTAAGGCAGTGGGCCTGCCATGCACAATTCTTTGACACATGTAATGAATATATTTTCAATGGGTGAAACGATATCCAAGCAAAATATTGTTTCAAATGGGGTTCGTGTAACACATATCTGGCTATACCTCATTGCCTGACCTGAGTATTAATACACATGCAATATATCATATACTGGAATGGCATGTTTGTATTCTCATGACGTAGACCATTCCTTCATTTGGACTTCAGGCTTACCTGGCTTTCGACCAAGAGGACTTGTTTTGGGGATCCCAGTACGACGAGCCCCCCCCGATGGCACTGTACTTGGCCGGCAAGACAACCCTCAAGTCACTGCAGTGGGAGGAGGGGCGCCTGAGACGCACCAGCCACCAGCTGAGCATCATGCAATCAGAAAAGGTTCCTCCGCCCTCATTCATTGCATGCCAGTGTTCATTCCACGGCGCCCATCCGTCTTCAGCCTTGCTGCCACACATACCATGGTCTAAATCAAGTAATATTATGCCATGGTCTAAATCAGGTAACATTATGCCATGGTCTAAATCAGGTAACATTATGCCATGGTCTAAATCAAGTAATATTATGCCATGGTCTAAATCAGGTAACATTATGCCATGGTCTAAATCAAGTAACATTATGCCATGGTCTAAATCAAGCAACTTGGTGGCATTTATAGTAGTATAGATGAGAATGAAGCGCGGAAACATGGATTGCAATAAATGCTTAAATATGCCTATCCTGGATGCCTCTAATATATGGTGTCATATCAATACATTTGTATTCGACATGGTGGTATTTTTAGAGTGATATAATATTTTTTGTATACTCTCTGCCACACCGTGTGTAAGAGATCACAATGTGTAATACAGAGGCACCCGCTAAAACAGCAGGCCCTGGAAGACTTCAGGACGGTATCAACCACCGCGAAGGGAAGAAAACTATATGATATTCCGATCAGTATTATGGGTAATACTAGCATTCGCGTGATAACAGGGAGTATTCCGAGCGTCCATTCTTGCCTGGATTTCATTGTACCATGGAACATAACTTGTTTATACTATGTAATTTGTCAGAAAATTCACAATTGCATGATATGGTCGAAGATTTTGCACTACGACATCGAACCCGAACCTTCACCAAAGATAATCGTCCTCTGCAGGCCTCCTGGAAACCATGCATCACATTGATTGTGGTGATAAAGGCACAAATATATATCGACAATGCATATAATGTTATATTTTGACAATTAGTAGTATTTTTGAAGATATTATAACATCATATGAGGTTTTGCATGCGAGTTGAGTGGTTTGCGCCATCGACGCGTAAGGAGTACGGTGGTGTAAGGTAGCAAAATGACTTAGTCTTTCCCATAATACTAGCGATATACGGGCCTCGTACCCGGTGTATCGATGGAAATCCATCAAACAATCAAGTATAATACCCCTTCGGACTCACATGTGCAAGATACATATGGGTTATATGCCATACATTGGTCTGGGGCTTGTATAAATGCGCGTAGGCTCGGAAACCCTATGATTTTTGCTCATTCGCCAAAATACCGAATTTTAGTACACTTCGGGCACCTCTATAAAGTGCGCGCGCGATCATATTAACCTTGACCGTAGCTCGAAATCCGGCTCCCAGTCTTTCAACCAAACCAAAGGCTCAAAAACCCCCTAGGTGCGCGATCGTCAATCGGTCATCATCTCGGCATTTTGGGGCACCGTTGGAGGGTCAAAAAGTTAGTATTATGGGAAAGACTACGCGTCGACGAATAGAGATTAACTCCTATGCTGGCATGACATTTAGTACTTCCGCACCATGCATGCCTAGGTTTCAACTTTTGAAGTGTGTATATTCAGACATATGGGAATGTGGTGGGAACCAAATTATTCATGACATCGTCAGGCACAATTTAAGCTGTCGAATGCTCTGCGTAGGGGTGTCTAAGGGGTCCAAACCGGCGGTTATTGGGGGTAAATCGACATTAATCTTACTGCAAAAACGAAGTAAAAGCCAGTATAGGAGTTAAGCACACACCCTGTGGCAGTGATGATTCATATCTAAGAACAATACCCCGGGCATCCCTGGTGCGTTTCTTTCTTCATCCATCTTTGTCTTCATCATCTTCCTCCTCCTCTCTCTCTCTCTGTGGTGAACTTGGCATGGGCGCACCCATCCTGGTTTGTGAGTCCACCATTTTTACTACGGCGGAGGTCTAGCTTCGGCTGGTGTGCTCCATGAATGCCCTTCACTCGCTGTGCACAGCATACTGTACTATAGCGTTTGGGAGTCACACATCCATATGCATGGGTGACAGGACATGAGCTGATAAGTTTTAACATTACAAAATGCTATAGTGGTACACTGGTGCACTATATAGTGTGACGTGGCTTTCTATTTAATGGAACTGCTGCTGGTACGATGTATAGTGCACAGGCAGGGGTTTTAAAAATCAATCCTGGCTTACCACAACGCACTTACCGCGTGTGCCAAACTCAGAGGCATCCAATAGTCGACATGGACTGCGACTTAATACGCGACGCTTCTCCCGGCGCGAACGGAACATACAAGGCTACACTGGCAATTCACGACAGTGAAAATACACGAAATGTTTTATAGTGAGGGGTTTGGCAAACGGGGTGGGAGCGCAGGAGCAGTGGAGGGTGTAAGAAGCGGAAGGCGGAGGAGGATGCAGGGGGCGGGGCGGGGAAGGCGGGCGTTTTGGATAGGGCAGGGGCGGCAGGAGGACGGATGGGAGAGATAGAGGGGAACGTAGTCAAATACACTCTGGCTTACCACAAATATCGCACTCACATGTGCCAAGCAACAGAGATAGTAACACTGCCCCTGACTTACATGATTGTACAATTCATTACTAACACGTCATACACTTTGTGAATACTCTCTGCCACATCGCGTGTGTAAGGAATCGCAATGTGTAACACAGAGCGGGACCCACTAAATCAGCAGGCCTTGGAAGACTTCAGGACGGTATCACCCATCCACTGCGAAGGAGATAAAATTATATATTCCGATAAGATGCAGGATTGATTATGTCCCTAACAATCTTAAGAACTGCAACAAATGGGCAGACCTCAATCCCTGCGCGTAGCTTGCGCACTATATACAAATGTCATAATTATATATATAGTATTCACTCTGGCTTACCACCACGCATTGTGCGATATGTGCCAAGCAACAGAGTCATAATTATACATACACGATACTTTTCCCGGCGCGAGCTGGGCATACAAGGCCGCAGTGGTGATTCATGAACGCAATTGTACAGCACTGGGAACAATTCATGCGCAATCCTATCAACCATGTATGGAATGCCATTATATGACAGAGGGGGTCGCATTAAGCAATTTCCCCAAAAGGTAACACACACACAAACACTTGCAACACACATTCCAGGTTACTATGCAAAATTCTACCTTCTCTGAAGGGTGCCTCATTTTTGGGAAAATATAATTCCAGGAGCAAATGTGACGAGTGACTTTGCATTTCCCCCCGTAGCAGCACTGACTTGTAGTTTCAGAAATAAGTTAAAAAAAGTAGGTATTTCCAGAGCAACAATGACTTGTGTCCCGGACACAGGTAACAACATTGCTTCTTTCCGGAGCGCAAAATCGCCTTATTCCAGGAGCAAAGTTTCCAGAGGGTTGGTGGGTCCTAGCCCCGGAGGGCTGCTTCCTGACATTATAGTCAAATTTGCTCCGGGAAACGATAATAAAACCTCTCATTTTCTCTTCTTTTCGTTAGAAGAGTTGCTTGTGGCATGTCTTCATGGTTGTCATCTGACCGCATTGGGGCACTTTTGATCAGATTGAGCTGGAGAAAGCTAAGAACGACAAGCAGCAGGGTCATATCAATGCACTTACCGCAGAGCTGTTAATGGCAGACTCTGAGTTGCAGCAGGAACGCTTCCGACTGGATCACTATCGAAAAGAGGTGATGGCACTGGTCAACTCGCCGCTCCAGGATGATACAAGCGTAACTCGGGTAAGGGTGCAGGAGGCACGCGACAAGGCGCTCAAGGGGCTGGCAGAAGCACAGTCACGGCTACAGGCTGCAATGAGGGAGGCCGTGCGCCAAATCAGCTACGGCCTGAAGTTTCCGGAGCTCATGCATTGCATGCGCCACAAGGTGCCCCCTATCTTACTTGACCTGTGGCGTTCCGACCTCGCCTGCGAGGACTTCGTGATCTTGGAGTCACTGCCGCTGCCAGGGCGCCACAAGACTTTCAAGGTAACATTTCGAGTCTGCATTTTTTATTGTTCGCAGTACTTTAATACCACTCGTCCGTCAAACAGTGCCTCACTCCACTGCCACAATCATCCCAGCAATTTAATTACAATCTGGCTTGCTACAAAGCGATTGGCATGTACCAAACAACAGAGGCATCCAATAGTAAACACGGACCGCAGCTTACATATACATGACTTATTATATCGCTCTAAAAACACCACCACATTGAATACAAATGTATTGAGAAAGAAAAAGAAAAAGAAAAAAATGTGACTCTTCCTACTGGAAGCGTGATATTTGAAGGTGCTCAGCTGTTACGCCTGCCCCTAGTCACATGCACTATCAAGGCGGCTTCTTGCTGTTTTTCAGAGCCTTCTCCTTCTCCGATCTGCTGTGTGAAATCAACATCTTGGCAGCCCATTCCACCGCGATGCTACTGATTTTCTTGAGGAGGGCCTCCGCTTCCTTCTTGTTGAAGCCGAGGTGTTGCGTGAGAGCCCTTGCGTTGTGTTCGTATACTGACCCCGTGGTTCCGAAAACCATCGGGTGAAAGAATACTTTATAGCCTTTGGATCTGAGTAGCTCCATAAGGGGCTCATACTTGTTGAGCTTGTCGTGAAGGGACACATACCAGCGCGTGTCCCACGTGAAGGCCACCTCTATGAGGTGGATTTCCCCCACGTCCTCCCTTCGGGTGTTCTCCGGCCTGCCTGGGGGGGCGTCCCTGACGTCCTCTGCACCCTTGATCATGACAATATCCACGAAGTGTGGTATGTCGTCTGGGGGGTCCTTCGCCCCCGGGTGGTCCCTTCCGTCCCTACGGCACTGACCCCTTTTGAGTATGAAGTCTGGTATCGGGCGCGTGCATCTGTTAGTCCCGTCGAGTCCAGCGTGGTGCGCGATCCAGATCGGACTGGCACCCGTTCGACCCTTCCTGATTGCTTCGTAAAGGGTCCTTGCCACTTCGTTGTGCCTGGCTGTGGCCATGTTCATGCTGGTCTCGTCTTTGCATCCCGCCAGCCTGTGTGCCGGGGTGTCCCTTTTCCCGCAGAGGGCGCAGTCCGGGTCCGGGTATTTGCCCGGCCATATGAGGTGCTTTCTGGCAGCCGTCATGAGGACCCCAAACCGGCATCTTAGGATCAGGGACCTGAATGTCAGTGGAGTAACCTTCCAGAAATGATTGGATATTCCTGGTATCGACTTGTCTTGGAGAATTTCCCGCGGGGGCTCCTCCACTCTTCTTCCCATGTGTGCCTCGACCGCGGCAGCGTCTGCGTGGCTTGTGGCGGCCCTGTCTCCGTTTCCCCGGTGCATGGCCTCCCGGTCCCTGTTCCTCTTTCTTCTTCTTGCTGGGGCTGTCTCCTGGTAGGCGTCTATCGCTTGTTGCGGGACGTCCGTCAGGTTTTGGAGTTTCGACTCTCCCAGGTCCATCCCCATCATCGAGCGGCACAGTCCGTCTATTGGGTCCGCACATTCTGCCTCCTCTATCGCCTGCATCATCTCCCTGTCTGGCGAGTTCATGGCCTCCTCCTCGCCCATGTCCCTTATTTGGGTGGCCTCCAGCATTATTCCAGCCTCATCGAATTCCCAGAGTAGGTCCCACTCGTCCTGAGTGGTCACTTGTTCCCGCGGGTGTACCTGTTCCTGGTCGCCCGGCTCCCGTCGCATCGGCGGGCCGCCCTGGCTCCAGGGAGCGTGCTGCAATTCCTCCAGGAGCATCAGTTCCTGGAGAGTCTCCCCTGGTGTCTCCATTTCCGCGTCCTGTTGGCCCCGGTCGGGGTCTTGGGCCGGCCCGGGGGCGCCGGTCGTGGGATTCGCCGTTATAGAGCCCTCGACCGAGAGAGCTCCTTCCCGATTTCCCCTGCCGGGTGTCCCCCATTCTTCCCACGGGCTGCTCGGGGGTTGTAGCCATTTCCTCACCGATTTGCGCTGTGTCGCTTTTAGGGCAATCCTTTCTGCCACATACCTTTCCACCGCCCCCTCCCCTTGTAGGGGCCTCATCGATTCTCCATCTCGGGCATTGGCCGTGAGCGTGTACATGGTCCTGTTGTCCCATGGTTCAATTTGGGTGGTTCCCTCCATGTTTTCTGCTGCCTGTTTGGCCGCCTCATCTGCCTTGTCGTTGCCCTTCACCCCCGTGTGGCTTTTGACTTTCCTGAGTGAGACCCCTGTTCCCTTGCTGTTATGCTGTTCGACCAGGGAGAGTATATCCTCAAGCAAATCCCTGTGTCTATGGCATTCCATCGTGTGGGGTCTGGACAGCATGTTGAGAATTTGGTACATACTGCAGAGGCTGTCCGTGCAGATTGCTATCTCGCTTAGTGTTGAGCGTTCCCTGGCCCTGAGTGCCGCGTGGATCGCCAGGAGTTCCGCTCTGTTGATGGTGAGGTGTCCACCCGTCGACCACGTACCTCTCCAGGTTCTGGGGCTTTCATCCCCTCTGGGGTCCCAGTAGGCCGCCCCCACTCTATGTAACCCCCCTTCTTCCTCTGGGTCCAGTCGCGACCCGTCCGTATAGAGGAACGAGGTCGCGTCCTAGGCTTTGTTGATTTTCCCTAGGGTTCTGGAAAGTCTGGTTTTGTGCTTAATGGGACACGTGGGGAACCGCTCCCTCACTTCCGTATGTCCCCTGTCCCTGTCTTGTCTGCTGAAGAGCATGGGAGTGCGTTCCATGGCCTTTAGCCATCTGGCCCTCGAGTCCTCTTTGATCTTGTCCAGAGGCCATGCAGTGTTCGCCGCATGGTACTCCGTGATCGTGACTTCGGTGAGTCCTCTGTCGCGCCATGTTTGTCTCATGGCCCTCGCTGCCTCCGGGGTGCGGTCTTCCTTGGGGACCTCGCCCCCTTCGTTCCCCCACCCCTGTCTGCGCGACATGCTCGGTATTTTCTCATCGGGTGGGGGTCGAAGATCATGTCGTATTGACTAGCGTTCTCCATCGCGTTTTTAACCGCTGCCATGTCGGACACGGCCTCCGAGGTGTGGACCCTCGGGTTGGCCGGCCTGAGATTCCGAAGCGTGTGGTATTTACGGACCGTGCAGTACGTACCGTGCTGCAGGGCTTTCCCGACGAGTTCCGCTGCCCCTTCTGGGTCCGGGCAGAATTTTTTCCATCCCTCTGCGTTGGCAACAACTAGGATCCTAACTCCCCAGTTGCTGTAGTCCTTCTTCGTGACACCTGATACTGTGGTGCCTCCCCAGTGGTCTGGGGGAAGGAACGTAAAGCTTTTTCTTGGGATTACCCCAAATTCATGTATCCTAGTATCTCCATATCTCCTGCAGTATGCCTTGGCTGGTGTTCTCGTCCAGGCCGGGTAAATTCCTACCCCCAGTACCGGGGTTTTCGCCATGGTGGACATCAGAGCCTCCTGAAGCGCTTTGTCCAGGTCTGCCGCTGTGTACTCCGGATTGAACTCGAAGGCGCCCAGCTCTCCCCAGTGAGTGTCCCATGCAGACCCTTTGGATCCAAAAATCTTGTCCCTGTCGAACTTGGAGCAGTATGTCGCCGTGTGGCTGTGTACGTTGAGCGGCGACGCGAATACCTCCGCCTGGATTCCGAAGGCCTCCTGGAGCGCCTGCATAATTTCCGGAGGGAGCGTCCAGTGATTCTGCAGTGCAGTTTTCTTGACTTCCTCTTCCTCCTCGCAGGAATATCTTTTGAGCAGGAGGACCACTTCTGTGGCGAACCCGTGGACCGTGCCCAGCTGTGGCTCCCGCTCCTCGAAGGACCGCCGTCGCTCCTCCCCCTCCCTTGTGTGGGTCTGATCTGCGCTGTTCGTGCCCGTCGCGGCCACATATCTGTCGTAGAGCCTGTCGAGTACCTCCTCTTTGAGGGCACCCACCATCTTACCCCGCTCGTCGTGTGCGAACACGTGGTGCCTGCCTGTCTCCGTCGTGAGCGTGCACTTGCCTGAGGGTGCTGCGTCCCAGTCTGGGTTAAAGGGTTCGGTGTCTATGTTGAGCTTGGTGACCCCCGGCCAGTAGTGGGCATGCCTCGTGGGAGTCCCTGACAGTGGTTCTCTTTCTGTGGGGCTCCGAGCCTGCTGATCTTCCCGCTCCTTGTTGTGAAACATGTCGGTCTCTCGTTCGGCCTGGCTCGGGTTCATCCCCGCAATTCCTCCTGTCAGCAGGGTGTCCTCTTCAACCCATGCCTCCCCTTGCGGGCGAATTGGCCCGAGCAGGTATTCCCTGCTTCCCCAGTGCGTCCTAACCGCCAGGATTGTGGTGCTCTCGGACGCCTCAACGGCCTGGGGTTCCTCCTCCGTTTCTTCGAGCACTTCCGGATCACTGGCAGCCGTTGGGCCAGCGCCTACCGAGAGCTCCATGGTGTCGATCCTCCACCACTTGTTTCTGCTCCGGTAGTCGTTGACAGGGGGGTGCGTTGCCCATACGACCTGTTCGCTGCTTATGAGGTGCGTGGTCATCAGCCTAACCGCATCTCTTGAGAATCCGATTTTGGCTGCATGCTGGAACAGCTCCCCCGTCCTGACATCCCCTTTGGCTACTTGAGCGAGGACCCATGTCCTCAGCATCATGATTTGCGCCTTGGTCCCTTTCCACTTCGTGCCTCTGCCGTCGTCCAGGCTAACCTTTGCGATCGGGCAGGGGCTTGTTTCCCCCTGAAGTGCCTGTGCGGGAGGGTTCGGCCTGGGTCTGATCTCCTCCCTCTCCGCCGTGGCCTGGGGGCTTCGTAGGGTCTGCCTGGTCCTTTTCGCTCCGACCTTCGGGAGTTCCTGGGCGTGCCCGGGGATCTTTGGCATCGTGTCTGTCTGGGTCTGCCTGGTCGGGCTCTTCTCGACTTGCATTTGTCCTGCGTCGGCCTCTTCTTGGATTTCGTCATCCCCCTCCTCGAAGGAGATTGGGTCATGAGTCTCTCCCTCCCCGTGGAACACGTGGTGGCGTTCCCGTTGTTCCAACTCTCCTATGCGCGCCATGATTGGGCCTCTCATGGCCTCCCGGTACCTCCTGGAGGTCGTCGCCTCTCCGCCCTCTGGGGGCCCATGCAGCCCGATCCAGGACTCCCATGTCGCTCCCGTGGTGGACCTATTCCATTCCTGCCACTTGTCAATCATGTAGCACACCCAGACTCCACATTGGTACCCGTCCCGCTGGTGTGTGACCCCCATGCTGGAAGCCGTTATGTTGACCGGCGGCCATCCCGGCGGTCCTGCCCATTGTCTCAGTGCCGTCAGTAGGCGCGCGTCCTCCCCCCCCATCGGGTCATAGAGGTAGACTGAGACGCTGGTGTCCTCATTTCTCCCGAAGAGGAGCACGTTCCAGTGGCTGCCGTCGCAAGTCAGGACGAAGGAAAATCCCCCGTCCCGAACCGTTTCCATCGTGTTGCGCATCTGCGCGTCGTATTGGTCAGACTGCTCGAACGTGATTCCGTTGAGGGCATCCGCGAGTTTCGTCTGGTGCATCGACACCGTGGCCACGTCCGTTGTACAGAGGCTGTGGGTTTCCACTTGTATGGAGCTGAGCCACGCCTCCCTGCCCCTGGTGTCCGAGAAGACTCCTTCCGTCCTGTGCCTGGGGGGGCCCTCCCTCCGGGGTGCAGGTCCGCTTCTTCCTCCCCCCTTCAGGAGGCTGTCCGCATGGGACCCTTCAGTGCGGTTTCCCCGCATTGCCCTCCTGCAGTCCATCGCCTCCTTCTCGGTGAGTCTTGCTCCGGCTCTGGCTGCGTGTCGCAGGTCTGAGAGGGTTTTTTCCGCCTTGGGTCTTACACCCACGGAGTCCATTACCATGACCCTTCCCCCCGGGTCCTCTAGCAGGGTGGGTCTGACTCCAATATCGTGGCATTTAAAGGCGTCCTCGTGGTCTTCTTCATCCTTGGCGCAATAGCCTGTCGCCAATCGTTTTAAGGCGTTCCTGGCTTGCATGGAGGTCGTGGGGGGTCCTCTTCTTCCCGCGTGCCACAGCGATCGCGGGCCCCATTTGGATTGAGTGAGGTGGAAGCCCGCTTCCCAAGTGGTTGGTTCTTCCTCGTTGACGGCCTGGGGTTCTGCCATTTTTTGGAATCCCAGAGCGTTGTGTGCCTCCTGGGAAGGTATAAATTGAGGTTTGAGGGCAAGGTTCCTCGGGTTGTCCCAGAATTGCGCATCGTTGGGCTTGTCAGCAAGCGCTTCGCATATATATGGGTATAGCATGAGCATGAAGGTTCGCATGCGCCCTTGAAGCCTGGCAGGGACTTTCGCTTTTGCTTCTCTGAGGCTGCACGCACGGGTGCCCCCCTGCGCCACATAGAATCCCTCCTCCACGAAAGGGAGCAGGGACAGCAGCGTAGTCAGACTAAGCGGGATCTCCTCTTGGTCCTTGACTGAGTAAATCTGCATGCTCTCTTCCCCCGTGTCCTTGTTCATGTCCGTTCTGTGTCTGCCTTCGAGTGCACTCGGGAAGGGCTTCCGAACCGCATTCGCTAACTTGGAGATAACCCTGTGCTGGGTGATGATCAGGTCCGCCAGTAGCGGTCCAGATCCTGTGAGTAAGACTTGGTGCTCACGTAACACCGCAAGTTGCCGGGCTGTGCAGCACCTGTCGAGTTGCCCAGTTCTGACTGTACCGTCCACCTGTCCCTGTCTGCGGTTGTAGTGGTACCTGACCAGCCCCCTCGTGGTGGCGCTAAGTTGAGGTCTGTTTGACGTGAAAGGCCTCATTTTCTCTGAACACTTCTCTCGGCCTCTCTCGAAGGTCCTCCCTGGTGGCGGTGGCCATCTGCAGGGCGCTCGCCACACTTTGTGCGTACGTGGCCATCAGCGGCGTGTGTCCAAGCCCGTAGGAGGTTTTCGGGAGTGCCGTGTAGCAGTTAGCGGTGCCTCTTGGCAGTCCATTAAGGAGCTTGTACGCCCCGCCGATAATCGCGTCTAGGTCCTCGATTTCCTTGGTAGAAAAATCCCTAAGGGGAGGGCATACCTAAGCTGTCCTATAACTGCAGAGCGAAGGACCTCCTCCTGCTGCCCGCTCGTTAAAGGGGAGTGGAGGAGCGCCTGTATCCTTTCCCTTGCCTGCAGAAAGGAGGCTTGCTTCTGGACCGTCCAGTCTCCCGAGAGGGCGACCTGCATTCCAAGGTACTTGTATGGGTCATCCGGGTGGAGGTACGGGAATCCGTGCCTGCCTACACCTGGGGTGTGCATGGTGACATCCTCGTATGTCTCCTCAAGGATCGGGGATCCCTTTTCGTCCGTTCCCGTAATTCCGCATTTAGCCTTGTTGATTCGAAGTCCACTCCAGTTGGAGTAGAGCTCCAGCTTCCTGACCTGCACCGCCAGCTGCGTTGCCGACTCTGCGACTAGGGCAAGGTCGTCAACATATGCCGCCGAGGAAGTGCGAATTTGTTTGTCCGAATCCGTGAGGCGGTGCAGATACCCCTTGTTGCCCGCTTTGAGCCAGCGTAGAAGGGGTTCCAAGTAGAGAATAAAGAGTAGGGGGCTCAGCGAGTCTCCCTGCACTAGTCCCCTTTTGACCATAAGGGGTTCCGAGCTGTGGTGCTCTATCTTCGAGGCCATCCTAAAAGGTGACCTGTGGGCCTCCCCCCCGTAGAGGTCTGCCACCACTTTGACCGCGTCCTCCGGGATCCCCAGGTACTTCATAGTGTGCTGGAGTCTGTCATGCTCCACCGACCCGTAGGCGTTCTCGAAGTCTACGTAGAGAACATGCAGTTGGCTGCGGGACAGTTTGCTGTCCTCGATAACATGTTGCAGCCGTAGGAGCTGGTTGATTGTGCTTCTGTGTTTCCTAGAACCTATTTGCTCTTGGCTGTGGATACTGTTTACCTCGCAGAACGTGGATAGAACTTCCGTGACCATCGACGTGTAAAGCTTGAGAATTGTGCGGAGAAGCCCTATGGGCCTGTAATTGGAAAACACAGAGGTGTCCCCCTTCTTATGCAGGTAAATAAAGGTGCCAAGCTTCCACGTGCCTGGGGTTATCCCCGCTTTCCACATCGCCCTCATGAGTGAGAAGAGAACTTCGTGGAATTCCTCCGGCATGGCTTTGAGGATTTCGTTTGGTACCGCATCCGGGCCGGCCGCCTTCCCGTTGGGGAGCCGTTTGACAATTTGTCTGTAGAGTTCAATAGTGAGTCTGCTCCCAAGCTCCGTTTTCTTCGGTCTTTGCCCCGGCTTTATTCTATCCGGGGCTTCTGCCGCCAGCCATGGTATCTCTTCGTCCAGCCGGTCCGTCCTGGGGTGTTCGAAACAGTACAGGTCCGAGTGGGCCATGTGCCCCGAGAAGGCCTCCGCAGTGGCCACCGCCCCAACTGCCATTTTGCGATTTCTGTCCCATATCCCCAAGGTTCTTCCTTTCGGGAGTGCATTGCGGTCTCGAAAGACGAACCTGTGGGCTGATTTCTTCATTCGATAATAGTTGCTGCGGAATTTTTGGACAAATGTCTCCCAGGTTTCGGCTTTGTGGTCTTTGATAACAGATTTAGCTTCCTGTCTGAACCTGCGCATCTCAGACTCCGCCCACCAGTGGGGGTCTTCCGGTTCCGCACATGTGTCGGGTAGGCCCTGCGCCGTGTCTTGTTGTTCCGCCATGGCCTCTTCCAGCAGTGCCGCGCTGGGGGCCTCTCCTGTCGCCCTTTCTATCGCCAGCATCTCCTGTAGGACTGCCGCCGCTTTCAGCGCTTTGTCTCGCTTCCTGAATTTAGCTTTCGGTAATCGGACCCCTGTGTTGGGGTCCCTGGTGACCTTGGGCCTGCACCTGACGGTTCCCAGGGGGATCTCCACGGCCTGCATGGCTTGTTGAAGGACCCCGTCAATCGCCTTCCCGGCCTCATCAATTCTTTCCCTGGCGTCCGGGCTCCCCCTTTCCGCCGCATCGACCGCGTTTTCGATCACTGTCTTGAATTCATCCTCCCTGAGACTCGGTTGGAGCGCCGAATCTATTGCCGCCGTCATCGTGCGTTGTAAGGCTTTGGAGATTGGGAATTGATATTTCGTGACCGGGTCGGGTTTCGCCTGCTCTTCCACAGCCGGTGTGGTCGTGTGCAGCCTCCACAGCGGCACCGCCGCTACTGCCGCTTGGTGGTCGCTGCAGTGTCTGTGTGCCCTAGTGTCGATCGGGTGCCGTACGTCAGCGATCTGCTGAAGTTCCTCTGACGCCAGCCACCCATCGATTTTGTGGTCCCCAAACGTGGGCCCTTGCGGGCAGCTGATCTCCGCAAGGCCTGCCCGTTCAGACATCGCTCTCCATGCACGCTGTTCCTTCCCATCTTGCTCCCGGGGGGTCTCCGCGACATTGAAGTCTCCCCCCACTACCATGTGCTCCCCCTTCCTGGAAGCCACTGCAGCCTCCCGGGCTATGTATTCTCGGATACACGTCCTGACCACCTCTTCTTCAGGGTGGGGGGGGTTGTAGACACCGAGCACGTGCACCTTTATGCCGCTCGGTAGCGTGATAACCACGTGCTGTAGGATATGACACTGTATATCAGAGGCATCCAGGATCACCCGGACCGTGACAAACACGACGCTTATCCCGGCGCGACGGGGCCTACGAGACTTGTGGAATGCGGTACATCATCGTATGACTAACATATGATGCATGTGTGAGATGTATCACTACGTCGAAGCGCGCACCGTGAACAAATGTAATCCTCAGCCTACGTTGCACACCGTAGCGATATAATATATGCAGGGTCGTCGTACCACAACCCTTCTTGCACAGTGACCAGCCATGCTATATAACAGGCCGAAAAGGGTATACAACAATGTTACGATTTGATCCTGAGTGGGGCTTTGGAACCCACTCACTCCTTTCCACACTACGATAATGAGATAACACGCTTGTGCCAAGCCTGTTACATGACTTATAATTAGCCCAGCAATATTCCAGTTTGACCAGTACAGTCTTAGATCTTCATCAAAACCCGCCACATTGGCCTCTAGTACCTCCTAATCATCGCCGTGCCTGCGAGCCATATCTATTTGGGCCACTCCTTCACACTCTCCCTTCTAGTACGCACCATTAGCAGAGCGTGTCAGCTTGAATAGAACATCTTTGAGTACTGACTTCATGTCTGCTTCTATGCTCCGTGCAAATTCTCTCCTGCCATAAGTATGCACAGACACACAGTGTTTGTTAGTGGTCAGTGCGACTATTGCTAGCATATTGCAAGTATAGTATATACATACGCACGTGCGGCGAACGATACGTTCCTAACGACCACGCACAAGTTCGGCTTCGAGACGATATAATCCAAGGGTACGCGTTATCGACACAGTTGCCTACATGCATGTGTTCATAACGCAGCATGCATTACTATACGTGTAGAGATAATCACGTGGTGCATGCTAATATAGTCTGTGTATGCAGCGACCTTCGCTCATACCTGCAGTATGTGTGTTTCACGCTGTGAATCGCTTCGTGTGTAGCCTTGTTTGCCCCGTCACGCCGGGACACGCGTCGTGATTATCACGGTCTGATTTGACAATCGGATGCCTCTGTTGCTTGGCACATATTGCACAATGCGTGGTGGTAAGCCAGAGTGAATACTATACAGACACACAGTGTTACACGGGGACGACTGTCACACTCACCCATGTTAACTGTTAACTCCTCGTGTCTGTTTCACAAATTTACGAGCGTTCCGTCACACACACACACACACACACACACAATAATTCTGTGTCGGAGATAGAATCATGACAGACACACAGCATGGCAGCAGTGCGCATGTGTGGGCCAATCACACACCACCGCAGGCCACCCTCGTCCAACTGCCATGCACCGTCACTAGTATAGAATAATGTTCACTCATTTTTCTTTTTTACAAGCCGTCTCCACAATCATTGTTCGACTGCGCGGTCGTAATTGGAATGTTCAGTATTTGAACTTTGCTATTTGCACAAAGGCTGCAAATGTATATCTCGTTTGCACCCAACACTGAACGCCTCTGCCACGTACACCAGTCTTGCTGTGTGTTCCATCGAGCATCAACAATCCTTTCGCCTGTGTCACCATCAGTTGAATTCCCCTCACTGCCAGGTTTTGTAATAATGGTGCAATTGATCCACAAGTTTGGTTGTACTGGCCGATGCGTCTTCACATGGTGTCTTCAACTCTAAGCACTTGTGCTTCATCCACCAATGACTTCTCCACAAATGTGAGGAGGTCCGCTGCATGCAGGTGAGAGATATGCACCGAGCAGAGTATATGCTGAAAGAATACCACATTACCTGGATGGAAGAGCATGACCACCAGAGCAAGCTTGCGGCCTTCTGGGAGGAGATTCAGCTGCTTCAACGCATCTGCCATCCAAATATTGTGCCAGTTGTGGGGATCTTCTTTTCGCGGCGCGACGATGCGACCAGCTCGTATGTGTACGGATTGCTGATGCCAAATTACCCTGGCTTGTCTCTAATGAATCTGCAGCTTCAAGGCACATCAGAAATCAGCACCCTCCCTCATATCATGCTGCAGGTAGTGCACATACAAGAGCCCTACGTACACTGCCTAAGTAATGCAGTACACAAGCTTTGACACAAATCAACCCTGGCTTACCACATCACACCTACCGCCTGTGCCAAACACAGAGGCATCCGATAGTAGACACAAACTGCGACTTGATACGCGACACTTCTCCCGGCGCGATCAGGGCATACAAGGTTGCATTGCCGATTCACGGCAGCCGATAGATATTTCAGAAATGATAGCGACAATAAGTCCACTGTACAAGTAAGTCAGGTCAATCCTTTCAAATGCCGGGGAAATTGCTCCCGACAGGACTCGAACCTGTGACATATCGCTCACTAGTGCGATTGCTCTATTCCACTGAGCTACAGGAGCAACTTGATGCTCTGAAGCGCACTCAATGGCATCCCTGTACAGTGTGCAGGGAATCGAATTGCGCGATGACATATGCGTCATCGACTTCATCATCGATGGTATGCGGCATTATTATGCAACCCGCAACTGCCCGCATGACACGATTTACTACCGATTTATATTATATTCTATAATGACGTCCACCCGTGTCGCGAGCCTCGAAGACTGATAATACTGATGGTATGACATGCAAATTAAACAACAACCCTGGCTTACCACAGCGCACTTACCGCGTGTGCCAAACACATAGGCATCTGATAGTAGACACAGACCGCAACTTAATACGCGACACTTCTCCCGGCGCGATCGGGGCATACAAGGCTGCATTGAAGATTCACGGCAGTCGATAGATATTTCATACATGGTAGTGACGAATCCACTGTACAAGTCAGGTCAATCCTTTCAAATGCCGGGGGGAAATACCCCCGACATGACTCGAACCTGTGACATATTGCTCACTAATCATTACTATTGTGCCATGCGAGTCCCGACAATAAGAAATTATGCGGAGGAGTATAAATTATGGGCCGGCTCCAAACTTTTGATTGATGGAAGTGACAGTGCTGGAAAAGGCTTCCTTTATGTCACATATTCAACAACAACATGCATCGACAATCAGAAGGCATACCCTGTATTTCGAAAATACAAAACATTACAATATAGTTTGGACGTGCGCACCAAACCTAGATCAGTGTCACATTGTTACTTTAATATGTGCGCCAATGCCGCATTATGCCAGACCCTTGATCATATGGCTGTCCTACCAAATGCTTCTGTTGAAGCTGAGCTGGCTGCGTTGTCACGTGGTGGATATCGTGCAGACCTACAGGTGATTTGAATGATTCCAGAGTCTTTTGGCTAATCTTCTCAGGGTTCTCAGGGCAAGAAGGGGCGAGCTACGACAATCTTGTAGCTATAAACCATAATAGCTATAATTTTATCCTTATTGCAGTCAGATGAAGTATGAAGTATCGATGGGTGCCAGGGTAGGGTTGTCGTTTATATGCTATTGTTAGCTGGTATAACCTGGCATTAAATGGCCAGCTTGATTGTGAGGCCTCGTGTCCACCTCCAGGTGCTTCAGGCAATCTCACACCTCCACATACAGCATGTACTGCATGGCAACATATGTGCTGCTCGCATCATGTTGGACGCTGCGGGGAATCCCCACCTGATGGATAGCGACACCGTTATGGGAGACAGCGCTTTGGCCGCAGCAGCTGGAGGCGATGACGCCGTGATGTCGGGACAAGCCTCAAGCCCAGCGGGCCTTACTGGTACGTGCTGGGAGTGTCTTCAGACATTCCTTGCTGCAGAACAATGCAATGGCGGTAGCTGGGAACTGTACTCACGGTTATTATTAGTTGATCACCCATGTTAAAAAATCAGTATTGTGGTATGATGTTATATGTGCATGATGGTTCAGCAGGATATGCTAATAACTGCGTTGTCAAATAATGCGTGGTGGTAAGCCAGAGTGAATACTATATATATGCTAATAACTGCGTTGTCAAACCGACTGGCTACATGCATGTATTCATAACACGGCATTTTTTATATTTCGACATATATCATTGTTCTATTTTACAATGTGGCAGTCACCATGGATGGGTCATACTTGGTCACTATGTGACATTGATTTCATATGACTTCAAACATTTCTTATGTGTTTTGATGACTGATGACTTGGTCACATGTCATTTACCATGGATGGGTCATACTTGGTCACTAGATGACTTGATGACTGATGACTTCAGAACTAATTACTTTAAGACTAAATCTTATCCGAAATTTGTCAGCAATGATTGTCGATTGAATGATACTTTAACTTAGAAGGGCGTGGTGAACGTTATTATTTCCAGGGCCGTTCCGTTTTCCCATAATTGATGACAGTGAGTCTCATAGTTTATGACATTTTTTTTTGCCCTCCTTTATTTGTTTTATTGGTCCGTTTCCTGTCGGCATCTTCATATTAGAAGGTATATCTGGACCGTGAGGGCAAAACTCTTTTTAATGTTGGGCACATTTTGTGGCACTCAGTACGCAAATTCCTCGGAGTTTTGTGGGCGTACATTCAGGATCCCAAGTTCTGAACAGATATACATTTACTTACTTTGGCATGTAGCTTGGACAACTCTGTAGCATGATGTCGTAATTTTCTTTTTTGGTATATTTTGGCAGTATTTCTTTCGCATTTTCTAGTTTTCATTATCATCTGTTTTTTTTTATCTCTTTTGTCTCTTTCCTTTTCTTTTCACTTTATATATATATTCCCCTTTTCTCAGTTTTTTCTTTTGTTCTTTCTTTCTTTCTTTACGGCATGATGCAACATATTTTGTCCGCTACCGTTGTTCAGCTAACTTTGATGGGTATAATTTGTGAGTGTGATTTGAGGATGCTTTGAAGTGTGCCCATATGTCATGCTTTTGAGACTGGCTTTTGGTCACATTTGTGGAAATGAAGCGTACCACCAGTGTCCCAAGTGCTGGTCAGTGTGCACGCTTTGATATATGATATAATATTGGATTAAGCTTATCAACTACTACTTGTTCTACGTCAAGATTCGAGCGCATGACATAATAAGGTTTGAGGTGTGCCCACTTTTCACTTATCTTGAGATTGTAAGAGACATAATCAATCCTGCATCTGATCGGAATATTATATAGTTTTCTTCCCTTCGCGGTGGTTGATACCGTCCTGAAGTCTTCCAGGGCCTGCTGTTTTAGCGGGTGCCTCTGTATTACACATTGTGATCTCTTACACACGGTGTGGCAGAGAGTATACAAAAAATATATACTGTCATATTCGCTTTTAGTTGATTCCGATTTGTTTGTTTTAGGATGTTTTTGATACTAGCTACTTGCCGATTTGCGGTTTTCTTTACTTCTTTTATTACGCAAATTTAGAATTGTTAAGGCAAGGGTTAAGTCTTTTAAATGATTATGAGTCTCTTGATTCGTGACTTGACTAATCCTCATATCCTTCTTACCATCGTCTTTAGTACGATTGAGAGCATGTTTGAACCGTGAAGGCGGAACTTTAGTTTTATATGGGCACTTATAATTGCACTCGATGATAAATACTTTCATCATATATTGATTTTGTACACCACATTCTAAGTATTTATTATGCCTACCCCACCCCAATATATTTTGTTGGGTGGGTGGGTTTGGATTTTTATATTTCGACATATATCATTGTTCTATTTTACAATGTGGCAGTCACCATGGATGGGTCATACTTGGTCACTATGTGACATTGATTTCATATGACTTCAAGCATTTCTTATATGTTTTGATGACTGATGACTTGGTCACATGTCATTTACCATGGATGGGTCATACTTGGTCACTAGAGGACTTGATGACTGATGACTTCAGAACTAATTACTTTAAGACTAAATCTTATCCGAAATTCGTCAGCAATGATTGTCGATTGAATGATACTTTAACTTAGATGGGCGTGGTGAACGTTATTATTTCCAGGGCCGTTCCGTTTTCCCATAATTGATGACAGTGAGTCTCATAGTTTATGACATTTTTTTTGCCCTCCTTTATTTATTTTATTGGTCCGTTTCCTGTCGGCATCTTCATCTTTAACTTAGATGGGCGTGGTGAACGTTATTATTTCCAGGGCCGTTCCGCTTTCCCATGATTGATGGCGGTGGGTCTCATGGTTTATGACATTTTTTTTTGCCCTCCTTTATTTATTTTATTGGTCCGTTTCCTGTCGGCATCTTCATATTAGAGGGTATATCTGGACCGTGAGGGCAAAACTCCTTTTAATGTTGGGCACATTTTGTGGCGCTCAGTGTGCGGATTCCTCGGAGTTTTGTGGGCGTACATTCGGGATCCCAAGTTCTGAACAGATATACATTTACTTACTTTGGCATGTGGCTTGGACGGCTCTGTGGCATGATGTCTTGTTTTTTTTTTTGGGTATATTTTGGCAGTATTTCTTTCGCATTTTCTAGTTTTCATTATCATCTGTTTTTTAATATTTTATATCTTTTGTCTCTTGTCCACTTGCATTTCTTATATGTTTTGATGACTGATGACTTGGTCACATGTCATTTACCATGGATGATGGGCCATACTTGGTCACTAGATGACTTGATGACTGATGACAATCATTGCTGACGAATTTCGGATAAGATTCAGTCTTAAAGTAATTAGTTCTGAAGTCATCAGTCATCGAGTCATCTAGTGACCAAGAATGACCCATCCATGGTAAATGACATGTGACCAAGTCATCAGTCATCAGTCATCAAAACACATAAGAAATGTTGGAAGTCATATGAAATCAATGTCACATATTGACCAAGTATGACCCATCCATGGTGACTGCCACATTGTAAAATAGAACAATGATATATGTCGAAATATAAAATATATATATATATATTTTTCTTATACTCCCTGTCGCGCCGCGCACGGGTACACAACGCGAAACAGGGGCACCCACTGTAAAGGGCCCTGGAAAACCTCAGGAAGGTATCAATGTAGGAGTCTACACCTTGACTTCTTCTCTTCTTTACGGTTTCGGACTTATACTATCTACACTTATTAAACGACCGCACGAGGTATGATTACGCTTGGTCAACTAAAAGACTTCGGTTTCGTAAATCTTATTAGTCATGCTTTTGCTTTCAAGTGCATGCTTTCAATACACAATATACAGCAGTTACGGCTCTTACTTTTTATGTTACAATTCACAGTTCAGTTCATCTCCCCGAAACGGGTTACACTTAGAGTTCTTATGCATTCAGAAACTCTTTCCATAACTCAACTGTACTGAGTACTCCGTACAACAGTCTAGGCACCTCACATCAACATCATTCTGATCGGTCCTACTGTACTCCGTACTGAGTACTCCTGCGTTTTATACTTAGCCGTTTTTCTTGCTCTTGTGCTTGCCTCCTAGCACAACTCCCCCCCCCTTAGGGAAGGTCACGTCCACGCTGACCACGTCGGACCAGTAAAGTTTTTATACAGATCTTCTACTGTTGCTCTGAATGATTATACAGGTCTCAGCCGCCTGTTGTCTGGGATGACATTACACTTCCCAAGACACACCGCAATAAGGAGATCGACCTCTTAAGCACAAGGGTCGGCCTCTCACCGGTCTGCCATCTGCACTACCAGGCTCCCCCAAGGCTCAAGGTCTCACATCCATTACCACGCTCAAGGTTTTAAACCTCCCAACACGGTACACTTACAGCCTCCTCGGAGTGCTAGAGCTTTTACCCAGATCTCCAACTGCTGCCCGGTCGTGCCAGGTCCGGAGCCAATGCTCTCGTGAAATGGATTATACAGATTTCCACCTGTTGCCTGGTCGCGCCGAGGCTAGAGCCACTGCTCGCTTGGATAGATTACCCAGGTTCTCACCTGCCGCTTGGTCATACCAAGGCTTAGAGCCAGCTCAAATGGATTATACAGATTTCCACCTGTTGCCTGGCTGTGCCGAGGCTAGAGCCACTGCTCTCTCGGATGGATTACCCAGGTTCTCACCTGCCGCCTGGTCTCGCCAAGGCTGGAGCCACCGCTCTTCCCGACGCTTCCCAACGCTCTCAATCGCTAAGACCACTCGCGTCAGATTCCCATCCGCCCTCAGGTATGATCGTCACCTCAGCTCGCACTCCCGCTAACGCTATCGGTTCCGGCTCAAACTCGGGCGGGTCACTCTCAACAACAGCTGACTGGACTAAAACGCTCATCTCGCTCAGATCCTCCCTGACAAGCAGTTCAGACAGGAACGCATGCACCTCTTCATGTAGGGTCAGGTTGTGGAAAAGCTGTTTTAACAGTGCTGACGGAATCCCATACAAATTCTCTCGCGCTCCCATGCCCTTCGCGAACACACCTCCGGCTCTCATCGCGCGCCCTCCTTGCGCTACTTTCTCGTGCCTACCGTGCTGCCGGAAGAACTCGCAAGGCGTATCGGAATCGCACACTCGCAAGGGTGTGCGCAACGGAACGTTGGTCCAGATGTGCGTGGGCTTCCTGTATGCGGTCCCGTATTTGCAGTACGTGACGAGGTGCGGAGCTGGTAGATTGCTCATGCAGCGACGCGTGTGCAACCCGTGGGGCTCTCTTCCCTCGGGTTCTCAATGAAGTATGCTTCGGGCCTCAAGTACCGGATGATCTCCAATGTCCTACGAACTCGCCTGTCCGCAGCACGCAAATCTCGGATGCCTACCGTCTTCGCTTGGCTGTACTCTGTGCAAGGTGGGCTAGCCCAGACTACGTCGAAGTGTCCTGGTCTGAACTGTCGGTAGTCCCATCGCATGATATCCTCGCAATGTGTGGGGCCCCACTTGGGCTGAATGTCTACGCAACTACTTCGCTGTTGGGAAATTGCTTAGTGAACTGCCTCTCGACTGACCCGGTCCCACAAAACAATACAAGAATCTTAGACTGGCCGACTGGCTCCTTCTCAAGTGCTGCGGCTCCGTTGACTGGCGGCAGGGTGCTCTGAGCAGATACTCTCGCGAAAGTTCCTACTTCCTCATCAAACCTCTCCTCTGGCACCCATGGCATTGCTCCGTCTACCTTGAGCTCCTCCGATAGCGTGGTCCATACCGCTCCTGCGGACTCGTCGCGTCTCTTACGGACCCTAAGCTTCTCTCGCTCCACTCTCTTAGCCTCGATCCTCTCAAACTCCAACAACGCTCGGTTGGGAACACCGGGCCTGCCGGCTCCGTCCCACTCCAGATCCTCTCGGGTCTTCCACTCGTTCTCACCGCGGGGCATTCCTGTCCACTTGACCAGGTACTCTGTCCACCTCCTGCCCTGGCGCTGGCGCGTGCGCGAACGCTCCACCCTCTCGACGTGGGTTTCCTTGCGCCCGCTGACGTCCAACGGAGGAGGGGGAATCTCCTTAGCTCTCTCAACGAAGCGGCTGCCCGACTCTACTGGCGAAAGCCGGTCCACGGTAAACACATCGTGCACTTTCCACTGCTTAGGCGTCTGCAACCTATAGGCCGACGGTGCGCCTCTATCGCTCGCGGGAAGGGCCATCTGCCTGTCGCTGTGAAAGACTTCCAGCACCCGAAGGGGCCCAAGGCGCTTCTTAAGCAATTTCTTGTGCAACCCGCGGTCGCCCGGCTGGGTGAGGTGCGTGGCATCCACCCAAACCTCATCGCCTACTGCGTAACTCCTGGACCTGTGACGCGCGTCGTACTGGGCGATCTGTTGCTGCTGAGCTAAGAGCAGCTTTCTCCCTAGCGAGCTGCAACTGGCGAACAAACTGGCGGGCTGTCTCGTGGGCTGTACCCTTTTTTACTGCTGCGCCCCTCCCCCCCTTAGCTCGGCCTCTCCGTGATGCAAGTGCTGCCTCCACGAAGAAGTCCAAGCTGAGAGGCCGGAGCGTGACCATACGTCAGTTCAAAAGGGGTGAATCCCGTGACGGCGGAACGAGAGTCATTAATGGCGTACTCGACCGGGGTACACCATAAATCCCAATCGTGCTGGTTGGCGTCGACGTACGCGCGCAACATGCGTTCGACCGTGTGGTTTGTGTGCTCTGCCTGCCCATCACCTTGTGGGTGGTACGGCGTGGTAGAGGCAACCTGGACTCCCATCAACCGATGTAGCTCGAGATGCATCTCATCCCTGAAGCGGGAGTCCCGATCACAGACGATCTTCATGGGAGCGCCGTGCAAACGCCACACTTGGTCGAAATACATGCGCGCGATCTGTGCAGCTGAGCTGTCAGCGTAAAGCATGGGGACTACGTGCACCATCTTGGACAACTTGTCCGTGAAGGTAGCAAACGCGTCGTACCCTAGACACCTCCTGCCCATCTGGGTCATCCGGTGTCTCCGGGCTCCAACCCACCAGGTGCTCCTCTCCTTGGCGAGCATCGTCTGCTGGTGCCATGCCATGAAGACAGCTCCAGCTTGACGTCTGCCTCTGCGCCACAGACCCTGTGTCTGGACGACATGCTGGCGCCATGCTGCGAAAGCGGACTCGACCCGGCGCCGACTGCCTTTGTCAAACAGGCCTTGAAGTTGGGCGACCTGTTGGGTGACGTCATTCCACGCTTGGAATGCCAGGCGCTGGAGCTCGCGCTGATGCGCTGACTGGTCCGTCCTGGCCCTCCATGCGACCCACGCAAGCCGCGCTGTTGCGCGCTGACGAGATGGCAGGGAGACTCTCGCACGTCGTTGCGCTGAATTCAGCGCCCAGGTGCTCCATTGACGGAGGGCCAATGCGAGCATGGATTGACGTCGCTCTCCTCGCCAAGCCGGATTGGGCCGGATGCGAGACTCGCGCCCCCGTGACTGGACGACGTCTAGCCGCTCTGGGCGCCGGACATCATCAGACTCCCCTTCTGCCGGGGGGCTCCAGTCACTGGCTCGGTAAATCTCAAAGCGCCCTGGGGCACTGATGAGATTCCCTTGCTCGCTCCCCACGAGGGAAGAGAGGGAGGACGCTGCCGGTCCCGACGTCGGTTCCCGACGGACGACCCTACTACTCGCACTCCTGCTGGACGCAGGGAGTGGGGAGAAGGGAGCTGCCGAGGGGTTCAACCCCTTAGCAGAGCGGTCCGAGTCCGACCCGGAGCCGGCGCCTGCCGCCGGCGGTGCCGGAGCCTCGGGCGACGCACGCTTCCGGCGCGCCGGCTGCCGTAGCGCCGAGCTCAATGCGAGCTCGGACACTGGCTCAGCTCCACTGACCCTCGCTGGTGAAGGGGCTTTTGGTGGCGAGGCCCTGGGGGGCCCACCAGACAACCCTGGAGGGGCTCTCAGGGGCGTGCGCGCCGGTGTAACCTCGAGGGCTTCACCGCCGTATTGGCGCGCAAGCGCACGCCGCACTCCCTCCCCCCTCTCACGGGAGCGCCAATCCCGGCTGTCTGACCCGCCGCTGCGCCCCAGAACTCCCCAGAGCCTGGGCCGGCCGACAGGCCCGCAGCGCGAGACCCCGACCGACCGGACCCCACGGCTGAGCCGGGGGCGGCGCCGGCCCGACCCCCCCCACGCCGGCCCGACCGACCGAGGCATTCCTCTTCATCTGAATACATGGGCATAGTATGCGTGCTATGCGTGAGACCTAATTTAGCTAAAGCCGAAAGTGTACACGACACACGTGGCAACTAGCACCCGCCGATCTAGAAATTTACCACTTGCGCCCGAGCACAAGTGGCTACACCGGCCGAGGCGCGGAGATTTCCGGAAAGGAAGATCCTAGAAAGCTAAAGCCCCATGGGGGACATCAAACGTTGCACGCCCGCAAATTAACCAATCGAAAAGCGGTTGGTGTGGCAACTAGTACCCGATCCCAGGAATACGCCACTTGCGCGCGAGCACAAGTAAGCACACCGGCCGAAGCGCGGAGATTCCCGAATAGGGGGGACTAGAAGGCTAAATTAAAGGTAGGGGAAATCCCGAACCAACCCCGAATTTCAGCAAAGGCTTACGCAAAATTGAAAAATTTGCGCAGCGCTTCCGCCGCGAAGGGTCGGAATTGCCGAAAAACGGAGACGATTTGGTTTTCCCGCACCTGCGAGTCCAAAAGCACGGATATGCGTGCTATGCGTGTGTGCGTGCTAGGACTAAGGCAACGCGCGCACCTTAAAAGATTGTCGTCGGGCTAGATTCCTCCACACCGACGCGGCTCCAAGCAACCTGGAACCCTCAATCCCACACACCACCGCGCAACAAGAACGAGAGCACAGGCATTCTCGATTTCGTAGTGCAAGTACTCGCTAGCTAATCGCACAAGGCGGGGCGGGTTGATCAGAATTTGCGCAAGAAAGACAAGGAAGCAACGTGAAAACACGAACTAATTACCATTTTGTAGGAGTCTACACCTTGACTTCTTCTCTTCTTTACGGTTTCGGACTTATACTATCTACACTTATTAAACGACCGCACGAGGTATGATTACGCTTGGTCAACTAAAAGACTTCGGTTTCGTAAATCTTATTAGTTATGCTTTTGCTTTCAAGTGCATGCTTTCAATACACAATATACAGCAGTTACGGCTCTTACTTTTTATGTTACAATTCACAGTTCAGTTCATCTCCCCGAAACGGGTTACACTTAGAGTTCTTATACATTCAGGAACTCTTTCCATAACTCAACTGTACTGAGTACTCCGTACAACAGTCTAGGCACCTCACATCAACATCATTCTGATCGGTCCTACTGTACTCCGTACTGAGTACTCCTGCGTTTTATACTTAGCCGTTTTTCTTGCTCTTGTGCTTGCCTCCTAGCACAATCAACCACCGCGGGGGGATTGTGTCAACTCAATATACTGAGCAAGACAGTGCCCCGATTAATTCCACAAATGTGATAAGTGGGCACACCTTAGAGCCTTGGAGTTACACTTTTGAGGAACAAAAGTGTACTTTACTAATAAAGTACACCTCCTTGTCCTTACAAACACGTTATAAAATATATCCAATATAAAATACAAATCTGCTCAAAACTTGGGACTTTCTATTAATTATATAATTATATAATTAATATTATTATTATTATTATATTAATTTTAATTAATTATAAATCAATTATATAATAATATCATATAATTATATAATTATAATTATATTATATATAATTATATATATTATAATTATAAGATATAATTATATTATAATATATTATAATTAAATATGTTATATAATTAAAATATAATTATATTATAATATAATTATATTATGATATAATTATATTATGTTTTATATTAATATTTTATATATTAATATAAAATATATTATATATATATATGTTTTTTGTATACTCTCTGCCACACCGTGTGTAAGAGATCACGTTGTGTAATACAGAGGCACCCGCTAAAACAGCAGGCCCTGGAAGACTTCAGGACGGTATCAACCACCGCGAAGGGAAGAAAACTATAAAATATTCCGATCAGATGCAGGATTGATTATGTCTCTTACAATCTCAAGATAAGTGAAAAGTGGGCACACCTCAAACCTTATTATGTCATGCGCTCGAATCTTGACGTAGAACAAGTAGTAGTTGATAAGCTTAATCCAATATTATATCATATATTAAAGCATGCACACTGACCAGCACTTGGGACACTGGTGGTACGCTTCATTTCCACAAATGTGACTAAAAGCCAGTCTCAAAAGCATGACATATGGGCACATTTCAAAGTATCCTCAAATCACACTCACAAATTATACCCATCAAAATTAACTGAACAACGGTAGCGGACAAAAGATGTTGCATCATGCCGTAAAGAAAGAAAGAACAAAAGAAAAGACTGAGAAAAGGGGAATATATATATAAAGTGAAAAGAAAAGGAAAGAGACAAAAGATATAAAATAAAATAAAAAACAGATGATAATGAAAACTAGAAAATGTAAAGGAAATACTGCCAAAACATACCCAAAAAAGAAAATTACGACATCATGCTACAGAGTTGTCCAAGCTACATGCCAAAGTAAGTAAATGTATATCTGTTCAGAACTTGGGATCCTGAATGTACGCTTACAAAACTCCGAGGAATTTGCGTACTGAGTGCCACAAAATGTGCCCAATATTAAAAGGAGTTTTGCCCTCACGGTCCAGATATACCTTCTAATATGAAGCCGACAAGAAACGGACCAATAAAATAAATAAAGGAGGGCCAAAAAAAAAAAAATGTCATAAACTATGAGACTCACTGTCATCAATTATGGGAAAACGGAACGGTTTTGGAAATAATAACGTTCACCACGCCCATCTAAGTTAAAGTATCATTCAATTGACAATCATTGCTGACGAATTTCGGATAAGATTCAGTCTTAAAGTAATTAGTTCTGAAGTCATCAGTCATCAAGTCATCTAGTGACCAAGTATGACCCATCCATGGTAAATGACATGTGACCAAGTTATCAGTCATCAGTCATCAAAACACATAAGAAATGTTTGAAGTCAAATGAAATCAATGTCACATAGTGACCAAGTATGACCCATCCATGGTGACTGCCACATTGCAAAATAGAACAATGATATATGTCGAAATATATAAAATCCAAACCCACCCACCCAACTAAATATATTGGGGTGGGGTAGGCATAATAAATACTTAGAATGTGGTGCACAAAATCAATATATGATGAAAGTATTTATCATCGAGTGCAATTATAAGTGCCCATACAAAACTAAAGTTCCGCTCTCGCGGTTCAAACATGCTCCCAATCGTACTAAAGACGATGGTAAGAAGGATATGAGGACTAGTCAAGTCACGAATCAAGAGACTCATAATCATTTAAAAGACTTAACCCTTGCCTTAACAATTCTAAATTTGCGTAATAAAATAAGTAAAGAAAATCGCAAATTGGCAAGTAGCTAATATCGAAAACATCCTAAAACAAACAAATCGGAATCAACCAAAGGCGAATATGACAATATATGTTTTTTGTATACTCTCTGCCACACCGTGTGTAAGAGACCACGTTGTGTAATACAGAGGCACCCGCTAAAACAGCAGGCCCTGGAAGACTTCAGGACGGTATCAACCACCGCGAAGGGAAGAAAACTATAAAATATTCCGATCAGATGCAGGATTGATTATGTCTCTTACAATCTCAAGATAAGTGAAAAGTGGGCACACCTCAAACCTTATTATGTCATGCGCTCGAATCTTGACGTAGAACAAGTAGTAGTTGATAAGCTTAATCCAATATTATATCATATATTAAAGCATGCACACTGACCAGCACTTGGGACACTGGTGGTACGCTTCATTTCCACAAATGTGACTAAAAGCCAGTCTCAAAAGCATGACATATGGGCACATTTCAAAGTATCCTCAAATCACACTCACAAATTATACCCATCAAAATTAACTGAACAACGGTAGCGGACAAAAGATGTTGCATCATGCCGTAAAGAAAGAAAGAACAAAAGAAAAGACTGAGAAAAGGGGAATATATATATAAAGTGAAAAGAAAAGGAAAGAGACAAAAGATATAAAATAAAATAAAAAACAGATGATAATGAAAACTAGAAAATGTAAAGGAAATACTGCCAAAACATACCCAAAAAAGAAAATTACGACATCATGCTACAGAGTTGTCCAAGCTACATGCCAAAGTAAGTAAATGTATATCTGTTCAGAACTTGGGATCCTGAATGTACGCTTACAAAACTCCGAGGAATTTGCGTACTGAGTGCCACAAAATGTGCCCAATATTAAAAGGAGTTTTGCCCTCACGGTCCAGATATACCTTCTAATATGAAGCCGACAAGAAACGGACCAATAAAATAAATAAAGGAGGGCCAAAAAAAAAAAAATGTCATAAACTATGAGACTCACTGTCATCAATTATGGGAAAACGGAACGGTTTTGGAAATAATAACGTTCACCACGCCCATCTAAGTTAAAGTATCATTCAATCGACAATCATTGCTGACGAATTTCGGATAAGATTCAGTCTTAAAGTAATTAGTTCTGAAGTCATCAGTCATCAAGTCATCTAGTGACCAAGTATGACCCATCCATGGTAAATGACATGTGACCAAGTCATCAGTCATCAGTCATCAAAACACATAAGAATTGTTTGAAGTCAAATGAAATCAATGTCACATAGTGACCAAGTATGACCCATCCATGGTGACTGCCACATTGTAAAATAGAACAATGATATATGTCGAAATATAAAAAATCCAAACCCACCCACCCAACAAAATATATTGGGGTGGGGTAGGCATAATAAATACTTAGAATGTGGTGCACAAAATCAATATATGATGAAAGTATTTATCATCGAGTGCAATTATAAGTGCCCATACAAAACTAAAGTTCCGCTCTCGCGGTTCAAACATGCTCCCAATCGTACTAAAGACGATGGTAAGAAGGATATGAGGACTAGTCAAGTCACGAATCAAGAGACTCATAATCATTTAAAAGACTTAACCCTTGCCTTAACAATTCTAAATTTGCGTAATAAAATAAGTAAAGAAAATCGCAAATTGGCAAGTAGCTAATATCGAAAACATCCTAAAACAAACAAATCGGAATCAACCAAAGGCGAATATGACAGTATATGTTTTTGTATACTCTCTGCCACACCGTGTGTAAGAGATCACGTTGTGTAATACAGAGGCACCCGCTAAAACAGCAGGCCCTGGAAGACTTCAGGACGGTATCAACCACCGCGAAGGGAAGAAAACTATAAAATATTCCGATCAGATGCAGGATTGATTATGTCTCTTACAATCTCAAGATAAGTGAAAAGTGGGCACACCTCAAACCTTATTATGTCATGCGCTCGAATCTTGACGTAGAACAAGTAGTAGTTGATAAGCTTAATCCAATATTATATCATATATTAAAGCATGCACACTGACCAGCACTTGGGACACTGGTGGTACGCTTCATTTCCACAAATGTGACTAAAAGCCAGTCTCAAAAGCATGACATATGGGCACATTTCAAAGTATCCTCAAATCACACTCACAAATTATACCCATCAAAATTAACTGAACAACGGTAGCGGACAAAAGATGTTGCATCATGCCGTAAAGAAAGAAAGAAAGAAAAAAAGAAAAGGGGAATAAATATATAAAGTGAAAAGAAAAGGAAAGAGACAAAAGATATAAAATAAAATAAAAAAACAGATGATAATGAAAACTAGAAAATGTAAAAGAAATATTGCCAAAACATACCCAAAAAAGAAAATTACGACATCATGCTACAGAGTTGTCCAAGCTACATGCCAAAGTAAGTAAATGTATATCTGTTCAGAACTTGGGATCCTGAATGTACGCTTACAAAACTCCGAGGAATTTGCGTACTGAGTGCCACAAAATGTGCCCAATATTAAAAGGAGTTTTGCCCTACTGATTTGCCGATCGTGGAAATATGGGTGGAGAAAATAAAAACATTAGTTGTTGTAAGCGACACAGAAAAGGCGTTTTTTTACGCTGTATGCTGAGTTTTGTGGTGCGCCGTCTTGAGCGGGATTGGAAACACGAGCAAGATGTTTACGATACACTGTACCCGCCTCTACTGGCGCCACCCAGATATACATTCAACTTTGAAACAAAGGACAAACTTTGCATACACAAATCACGTAACGCTTTTAATTGTGGAGAAACGCGACGAAACCAAGCTTTGTTTGTTTGCCAATAAAAATTTTGGGGAAGGTGAAACAGTGATACGTTTGATTGCAGCATCAATCGAAAAGATGGCCAAAGCGAAAGCAGAGCGCATCATGTTGTTTTTCAATCACGCTGGTTCATTAAACATATGTGATTATTTTATGGTTGCAACGACCAGTGTCACCGAAAATGTGAACATGCGGTTGAACATATTCGGTGAGTTGGTAATGACCAAAGCGGTTACAAAAAACGAACCGCTTTTTGGCTATTACAAGAGCCAACGACGCGCGATATCGGGGCTTTTACCTCAAAAACTTTAAAAAGGACTATCGGCGAATTTACTTACGAAATCATCACGCACGATTTTGAAGAACCCAAGCTGTATATCCGCCGGGGAAAAGATAAAGAGGCTTTCTTGTTCGTGAAAAAAAGCACGATTGACGGAGCTGGCCTGGGTTTGTTTGCTGACCGATATTTCGAAAATAAAACCACAATAGCCAAATACTCCGGTGAAATTGTTGCCGACGGGAGCGCGTGCACCGCGCAGGGTTACTACGTGAAATACGGTCAAGTAACAGTGTGTGGGGCAAAATCCGCCCTGAGCGTGAGGGGGGCATTGAATCAAAACGATGCGAACCTTCTTGATGACAATACCGGCGCGTGCGTGATGCTGGCGAATACGGTACATGTTGCCGACGAAATAAACCAATACAACACGCGTTTGCACAATGATGGAAATTTGCATTCGTCCAAAAAAATTGAAATAGGCCAGGAGCTATTCTGGAATTACGGTAGAGAATACAACGAGCACGTAACGTCAAAATCGGATACCGAAACCGATTCTGAAGCGAGCACCTGCAGCGTGTCATCCTCCGATGATGACGATTCAACTTGGATGGCAGATTCAAGAGAGATTTCATAGCAGATGAATTTGTTACGGCCAGGGTTGTACCCGTGTACCGCCTGCAAACAAGTCGACTGTCCTAGCTAACCACGCGCGTCTAACGCACGACACGTTTATAACTACCCGACCCTACGGTCCTAGCAAATTGTAGTATGTGTACTAAAGGTGTACTAAAGGCATAGTAAAGGACAGTTAGTACGTATGGGCGTTAGTATGCCGGTAGTATAGTATATTACAGGCATACTAACGCCATATTGGCCTGTTAAGATGCGCGTACTACAGGCGTCCTAACGGCACTGCGCCTTAAGTATGCGTTGGCCCCAACTGGAGCAGGGGTGAGTGGTGGGGCACGTGTGGGTGTGCAGATCACTGAGATGGCGTTTTATGGTGACTAGAAGGCCAGGGGAAGTTTATTCCGCGGAGTATGGTGGGATTCGGGGAAAGTAGTACGCGGGCGGAGTTTCTCGGAAAGGTAGGGACGTTAGGATGGCGTTAGCATGCCTCTAGGATGTCATTAGGAGGTTGGCGTTAGGACGTAGTTAGGATGCTCGTAGGCAAAGTTAATACGCTAATGGCACTCTAGCGGCACTGCGCCTTATAAAGTATGCGTTAGTTGTACTACTGCAGGGGTCGTTACCAAGGTCACAATTTGCACGACTGCCTGCATGGCATGTGGCAAGCAAACAATTAACTAGCAGCGATTCATGTCTCATACATCGACCTCGTCGTCGTCCTATGTCCTTGATCCCTCGAAGAAGTCGGCCGTTGGGTCGAGAATGACCGCGGTCTCCATGCACGGATGTGGTACAATAACAACCTGCTGTTCTACTCTATTGGCTAATATGAATGGCTCCATGTTGTCAAAGGCCGCGCGGTCTACGTGCGGGTTGAAGGTATAGACCGTCTTGGTCAACTTATCCGGGCCGAGAATGGAGTGACGTCGACGGTACTCCTTGATCTGTTCGTCGGTCGGCTTAGCGAACCAATCGCATTTCAGTAAGATGTAGACCTTTCCTGCAATCTCCACCCGCAATATTCTCGTAATACGGCCGTGCCTGCATATCACCAAGCCCACGATTGTGTATTTGTGCTAGGACAACACACGGTGTCATGCGCGGATGACTCAGCAATGTCATACATGCCAGAAGTGTCATACGCGCCTTACAGCATTAGCGCCCGAGACCCTGTTGAGGAAGAGACCCCCCTTATATGGGAGTGCACAGTACCACTGTATTGTGTAATAATGTGACATGTAGAATACTGGCACATCATACTGCATGATAATGTAGTACAAGCATATGATAGGTTGATGAGACTTGGCCATGCTGACTAGGATTACCTCAGAGAGCTGAGTGAATAAGTAATGGCCAAGGCCAAAGAAACAGTTGAGATTTCTAGAGTAAAAACAGCCGCATGGCAAAAAGTCAATATAATACCTAATTCTTACTGCAAATATATGCAAGGAGTCTGGACATAGTTCCTAAGAATCGACATAGCTTGATTAGTCTTATATAGTGCATAATATAGAACCTTGCACTATATATGATCCATCAGTAGTTTCACAGTCACTGTCAAGTAGAAGGTTTAGTACTGCCTCCTACAAAATGGTATCAGTGTGCTACGCACCACCACCACCACCGCTTCCGCACGTTTTTTCTGGTTTACAATTATGGCTTTTCGGGCGAATTTATGTGTTCTCCTAATCTTCGGATGGTGTTTGGGCTCTCGCACTGCTAGTGCGTTACGGGTACCCCGGGCCTCACTGGGCAGCAGCTTCGCTTCAGTTCCTTTCGGCTAACTGGTGCTCAATGCTCAAGTAAGTTGTCTTTTATGACCAATCTGGATTGGAATTCTTCTTCAGCGCGTTGCGAGATGATGGTTTACACTGGATTCCGGAAATCGGGCACTTTTAGGGCCTAAAAGTGCCCACCTGCAGTGGGTACAGTCGTTTTTCACTTATTGGCCTCCGTGGCGCTTTTTGACGTTGTGTCTCATCTTTCAATTGTCAATGGAGACTTAATTCTTCGTGGCGTCGTGATCTGTGGAGATTAGAGAATTGCGGCTTGTTCAGTGTGCAGTGTAACAGCTATTTGAGTCCTTGGCCTCGTTGCGTTATCCATTCCGCGTTCCATTGGCGTGCGCGACTGCCAAATTCACGTTGCCAATTGTATCGGGAATTGTAATTCTTCCTTGGAGACAGGCTTTGCGGGGTTTGAGAATCTACTTCTGGCTGCTGGGCATATTTGCGCTCTGACGCACTGGTCAACGCCTCGGCGTTTTTCTTGCTCGCTGGCGACTTCGCGCCGTTACTATGACGCGTCCTGGCGCACCCTTATCCAGCCCAAGTACGGCCTGCACGTGGTCAAGGTGTTCGACCTCAAGGATGCCAAGGGTCACCCTACGTGCTTGTTTGAGTCACCAGATGGAGGCCGACCAGCGCTGCGGTGGCCCGTGCTGCTGGTGTGGGCGCCAGCGGCCAGCCGGACTCGGCCTCGAGCGAAGAGTGCCCGTGCGCCCGCCGCTCAAGGTGCAAGCGAGCCTATGGTCACGTCAGGGCCAGCGGCCAAGGCACGCGCAACCAAAGGACCACTGAAGGCATGCCAGTTCGTGAAAGCACTACGCGCGGAGTACGAACGTAGCCCTTACCTCACGATGTTAAAGGAAGAGCTTTTAGCCGCCCCGCACCAGCGCACGGACACCTTCCGTATGGTTGACGACATGATCTGGCGCATCGCGGAGGGACGCTACCAGCTGGTGTTGTCGTCCGACTCTCCCCTTCGGGAGATAGTCATGCGTGAAGCGCACGAGTCTCCCGCGGCGGGACAGATCAACACTAACTGAGGTCCACTTTTCCAAGCTTCCCTTTCAACATGTTGCTCTCTAACAATCATTAGCAGGATTCCTGTATTGACATCTGCCATCGACCAATCATGTGCACATATATGCCTGATTCTGGTACTCCTCCACCAATCATCAGGCAGATCACGATATTGCCAGGCGTCAGGGAGGGAATGCTGCGTACAGTCTTGTCCGAGATAATGTTGGTGGAGCACCCACTGTCCACCAGCACCTTTACGCGACGACCGTTCACGTACGCCCAGAACAACAACAAGGTGGGGGCCTTGGAATTGTTGATCTGTCGAGGTGGCGCTCGCGATGTTGATACAGCCGCCAAGAGATCACTCCAGCCAGGGCTCATGTCCCCACTGTCGATGATGCTGTTGAGGTGGCATACGATGGGGTCGTCCTTGGCATGAGGGTCGCCTAGGTCAGGAGGGTCGTCCATGTCAGAGTCCCATGGTAACTCGTAGGTGCCTGCATCGGCCAAGAGCCCTTGAGCGGTGGCTGTCTGCACCAGGTCCCTGGGTGGGTGATCAGGTGGGTACAAGGCCACTTGGATGACCTTGTCCTTCGCTGCTCGCGCCATATCATTCGTCGCCAAGTCACTTGCGTACTGGAGGAGTCCGTCTTCTACTTCCTCTTGCGCTTGTTCCTTGGCTAAGATGTGCAGTAGCTCTTCGTCTATAGGAGAGTCCCGCTCCAAATATGGGAGGCCACTGGCATAATCCCGCTTAAGCTTCTCTCGTTGGCGAACCTTCTCCAGCCCACTGAGCCACCTCCTCCTTGGTGCTCCTTCAGCTCGAGCTGCATGGGTCGGTGACAGCCATGGCCGGGGGCGGTCACTCCGTGTAGTTGAGGTTGCCTCGACAGTCGTGCTGTCGTTAGGTGAGGGCGTACGAGGTCGACGCCCAAGCTGGATGTCTTGACGTCGTCGTCGGTATTCTTGCAGCCTTTTAAGTTTGTTAAGGGCTGCGGGTAAGGGTGATCGAGCTCGAGCTTCTCGCTTGTTGGCGGTAACCGCGCTGTGCGTTGGTGACCGCGTGGGTCCTCGGCTGCTGCGTCGATGCCCGGCTCTCCAAAGCGGTGGGCTCGTGCTCCGCGGAGGTGTACGGGGCGGTGCAAGGTCCGTTTCCAGAGCCTTGATGGAGGACCTCAAGCCCCGTGTGCCCACTTTGGAGCGTAAAGCGCTCGTCCCTTGCCCTCGGACAGCTCGAAATTGCCAACCTTGCAATGGTTGGCCCGTTGGCTCCAAGTGCACGCGGTAGCTCTCGGTCACCTTCAGGGTACGTCGGTGCCGTTTCTCAATGTTAAGGCTGCGAAATTACCGGTAATCTGAAAATGGGGTGTGGTAATACCGGGTAATTTACCGGTAATACTTTCAGTGGTATTACCAACATTTTACCGCCTGCACAAAATGACCCAACTTTCGCATCAGGGCTCCGAATTCATTTTTTAAAGTTCGTGTGGGTTTGTATCGGCCATTAGAATTGTGTCGGCACATAATATTGCTATTGCGATGATGAAGGTGCACACACCATACTATTGTTTTTTTCCCAGAAGTACAGACAGTATCCCAAATCCGAGTTCTTCATGGTGCGGTTTATGGATCGGGTCCCTGCGAGGTAGCATGATCGGAAACCAATTTTGACTATGCCCATTCCGATATTGACACTATATTTCATAGGACAGCGGTATGTAGGGCGCCTCAACATGTGTAAAGGCTCCACCAGGGACCTCTGTTGCCGGCGTGAGCATATTCTGGCACGCTATATGCTCATATATGCAACACAATCACATATGCAGATGTTATTATTTATGTAGCTACTATCACACATATATATATATATACATGCAGCTGTTAAAATAGCCGCGGTTTCTTCGAAAAATTAGATTGCACTTAAAACTGACCGCATGCCTACGTTCGATAGCTTGAAATTGGGATAATTGACACAATGGGAACTGGTAATTTACCAGGTAATCCCTGGTAATTGGTAAATTACCAATGCGGTAATTGGTAATTTACCGGTAAAATCTTAAGTATGGAGGGTAATTCAGAAACGGGGGTCGGTAATACCAGGTAATTTACCGGTAATTACCGCACCGGTAATTTACCAAAAAAATTACCCCGCAGCCTTACTCAATGTGCTGGGAGTCGTCTGAGAGGTCCTCGCTCGTACACACTGGAGACTTGGCTTCCTTGCGAAGACGAGCTTCGACCACTTGACGCTCCGGCGCGGGAGGAGGGCTAGTCATCGCCCGCGAAGGTAGCATGTTGAGCTCATCGGAGTCCAGGTATCCTGTGCAAGGAGCACTCCGCCTTTGACGTCGACGGGCTCTTCTCCACTTCTCCCGCAACTGCTGCTCCGAGAGGTAGGAGGGGGGCTCATCACGGGGATGTGGGGTTCCACAGCCCGAGCTCATTAGGACTTGGAGGGTACTCCGAGCTCGAGGGAGTCCTCCGCGGCAAAATCCATTAGTTCCTTTGGCAACACCGCGTTGAGCACGTCGCAGTATTCATCCGTTTCCACTTCGTGCATGATCATGTCCAAGGTTTCAGCTAGAAGTGCTTTGGCCCACTCCTTCTTACGAAGAGCAGCCTGTGGACACTCTCGAGCATAGTGCTCTTTGCTTTGGCACAACCTGCAACCAGTGTACTCCGGGGAGCCCAGACGTTGCCCAGTAGGAGTTGCACCCGCGGGACGATCTTCGGCTAGAGCTAGTAGCTCCTCCGAGACCTCCACCGCTGCCAGTAGCTGCACTGGCGCTCTCCTACTCGTCGCGTTGTTCAAATGCAACTCCGCTTCAATGGAGTATTCCAGCGCTAGGCGTCGACTGGCTGGGAGGGCGCGGTCGAGGAGGATCAAGGGGGCCCCCTTCCGTTCTGCAATCTCGAACGCCTCCTTCCGTACCTCCGCGGATAAGCCCGAGAGGAAGACGTCCAGGAGGTCGGATTCCGGAACCGGTGTGGTGAGCTCGTGTGTCGCCAACATGGTCACTACGCGATGGGCTAGATGCAGTCCATCCCAAAACTCGCGCACTTTGCGCGGTGTCGCCATGCGTCCTTGAGTTTGGCGTACTCGGCGTAGGAACGAGCCCAAGGTGGCCATTTCACTCTTCAGCGGCACGATCAGCTTCGCCAGCGGCACAATGACCTTCTCAAGGTTCAACGACTTGTCCGCCTCGGCATCCAGGAGAACCCCTCGCAGCTCCGTTCCTTCGGAGCTAGGCGTAGGGAAGCAATGCTGGGTGATCTCCTTCAACAAGATATGCACCGAGAGAATCGGCTCTCCGAGCTCGAACGCTCCGTTGGGCACGTTGCACGGGGTGTTCATCGCGAGGAGCACCACTGGAAGGGTCAAGCACCTGTCGAACTCGTCCACGAATCGTAACAGCGGGCCGAAGGGGTTCGTGGACCCCTCCAACGGTGCTGAGTACAAGGACATGATGTCCTTCGCGGCCTTGAGGGCATATGAGTGCCTCGTGTACTCCTCCCTTTGCTGCCTGCCATCATTGTACGAGGACCTCCTACTCGAACCGAAGCTGTAGGACGTCTCATCGTCGGGTGGATCGTCACCGCCTCCGCCCCCGCCATGGCCGCGACGTCCATCTCCAAGATTCCGCGAGGGGTCGCTAGGCGCGTCAGAAGTGGGGTCGCCAGGCGGCTCATTCCCCCCCCCTTGATGGCCACCGGGTCCTCCCGGGTCGTCACCGTCGTCATCACCATCGCTTCCATCGTCGTCGCCTCCGCCGCCCCCACTGGTCCCACCAATTGCTGAAGATGGCCTCGGGGTCACTGAAGGGAAGCGGTCAAAGGCTCCCGGCCAAACCCCGCGCGTGCAATATATACACAACGGCAGGAATTGAGTGGTTTCCGACAAGTCTGAAAGAGCTGTAAGCCCGCAATTCCATATGGCTACAGGGGGCTGCGGGCTACGAGCGCATCTCGAGCACGGAACGTTGGACGTGCTGGACGCGACTTCGTCGTACACGCAACGAACGATCGCCGTTCCCGCCAGAGGTGGTGAAGGAAGTTGAGAGGCTGGGGCTTCGGAGACCGGCGGTCCACACCCAGACGCTAGGTCATGGTCTCGGTACCTTCTTGCTACGTCACAGAACATGCGCTCCGCTTCCATCTTGCCCACGTGGCCAGGTAAGTGCCCCTCCACGTGTGCACGGATAGCGGTAACGGCTGGCACACTAATGGACCTCCAATCCATTTTGGCTAGGCGGTCATGCACACTCGTGGGGGAAGATGCACGCTTGGAGGCGTCCTCCTCGAACGTCACGCCTTTGTGGCCCCGTACGTCAACAGTCGTGGCTGACGGGGGCACCATCAGCGCCTCGTGTTCAGCTTCTTGAGCATCACTTGTGACGGTCGCATAGCTCGCGGGGGTATTAGGTGGTTGCTCTGGCCGTGAGTGCGCTCGTCCGTCAGCGGCTTCAAGTGCGGCCTGCACCACTATCTTGCTCTCCGCCACTTGTTGCTCCAGCAGTCGTTGATCTCGAGCTGCTTGGTCAAGTTGTTGGCGTTGCTCTTCCGCGGCGCGCTGCATTTCTCGAAGTTGTTGGTGATGACGTGCAGCTTCCTCCGCCTGCGATGCTGCAGCTTGTTCATGCTGATGTGAGACAGCGTCCGCGGCATGCTGCATGCGCGCTATCTGCTCCTCAGCAGATTCGAGGGCGGCCTGTCGCGCTTCTTGGCACACCTTGGTGCGGAGCTCCTGCTGCATCCGGGTTGCTTCCTCCACGGCATTGTGCATGTCCATGCGCAACGCTGTGAGCTGCGCTTGGTGCGCAGTGGCCGCATCCAACGCGACTCGTTCGGTCTCCTCTTGCAGCTCTCGTAGTTGCCGCTCGTGTCGCGTGACTTGAGCTTGGCGCCGCCGTTGGCGTCCACCCTTTTGCCGAGAGCTCCTAGATGAAGAGGTGTGCGAGGCGTCGGAGGAGAGCGCTTCAGTAGAAGATGTTTGACACGATGAAAGTGTGGACTTCTCCTCACTGGACGTAGAGGTGGAGTCGTACATCAGTTTACCTTCGTCACTGCGGCGTCGAGCCTTGGCGAGCTTGCGCTTGGCCAACTTCTGCCGCTTCCGCTCCTGCTTCGCCACCTCCTTCTTGTGGGCTAACTCCGTCAAAGCCTGGACACGTACAGCACGTTCTCGTTGTGTGGGTCGTGGGGCGGATGAAGCTTTTGATCGAGGTGGTTGTGGGGCGGAGTCAGCGGAATGAACGTCTTCCTCATCGATCGTGGAGTCATCTTCAGACGACAAGACGCCATAGGGGTTGCGGCTAGGTACAGATTGTACGCCATGCTGTTGAACACTTGCTCCCAAAGTGGTTGTACGCCTTAGAGTCTTTATCACCTCCTCGACGCTCACTCCCAACCGCACCAGCCTTGCAGGCCGGTTGGCTGGGATGGTCGTGACGAGTGGTCGTGCAGAGTGGAGGTGATGATAATGGTGGCTTGCTGAGGTAACATGCGACAGAAGGAGTCCACGAGATGGGATCACGCGTTGCTCTCCACTCTTCGTTCTCAGCTGCACCTCCCATGTGATTGCAGCGATGGAGTCTTCTTGGCCAGACAGGCGGCGAAGATGTCTACGCAAGGTCGCCCATTGCTTCGGGGTCACGTCAGGCGTGTCCGTCAGAGCTGACCACTCGTGGAGGACTTCGCGCTTCACATGTTGTTCACGCTGGCCCGCAAAGGTGGTGCACTTGGAAGCGAAGTCCACGGTAGCCTTCCACGCTTTCATACACTTCCTCACGTAGAACTCGGACCGGGCGGTGTTGCACGCCGTGATTTCGAGAGTGACCTCTTTTACACGACGTTGTTCTTCTCGCCATGCACTCAAGAGCCGGGACGCCAATCGTGAACTTGCGTGTCCAGCAAAATCTTGCTTTTTGCGTTGGACCTGATTCTTGCGGTGAACTCGCTCGTGCCATGCTGTAAGGGAAACACGCATGCGTGCGAGACGGGCACGTAGGTGCCATGTCGTAAGTGCAGATGAAACACGCCCGCTGAGCACTCGTGCTGTCCAAGTACTCCACCAATTACGCAATGCACATACCGCTAGAATATCCACTGCTACAGCTTGGCGTGCCAGCTTGACGCTCCACTCGTTCACGCTTGACAAACCGCGCTCGCCACTTGGAGGTGCACTTTCACGCCTAGGCGTAAATATGTTGCTCTCATGGGTCAGGTTTCCAACGTGATGCTCTGGTGCTAGAGGCAAATGGTCAACTACAGCTTCGCTATGAGGAGATGATCTCAAATTATGAGCGGTGGCTATAGCGACCGTGTTGAGCTCCTCGAGAGCTGGTTGGCTACGTTGTAGACCCGAGGCACCTGCACCCCCCGCACGCTGCTGGGGTGTAGAGTAGCACCCAGACATACGTACAGTGGCAGAGAGAGCTGTCCGTAGCAGAAAGTAATGACGACGACTATGACACCACGTACACTTTTAGTATAGGCCAAAAGGATTACGATTGGGATAGTAAAATCAGAGATAACCTTGAGGGGTATCTAGCCCGACTACAAACAACAGGAATATTAAAATCTTATCCAAATATTCAAATGAGCAACGTGTACCCGCTTGCGGCGTTTGCGAATGAGCCTCCAATTTTCGATTTATCAAAGAACCCGCTAAACACAACACGGTTTGAGAAGAAGGTTCGATCAAATAAATATGAATAATTTGAAACTGCTCTGTTGTATTATAATGGGTTATCCAATAGAATTAAACCAAAAACAAAGTCAACACGATTTGCAATTTGTGAAAATGCGGAATACCAAAAAATAAGACTATCTGATAACACCCATGTACTGTTTTTGGTCGCTACCAGAGACATTCCCCAATTTGCGGAAATATACGCCAGTTATAATAGTACCACCTATTTTCGAGATCACGACACATTCAAAATCCATAGAAAATTGTCAAGACCTTATCGAACGTCAATGCCGACGTCGTCAAACTCGTACGTCGCCGATAGTTTAATTTGAATATCAGTTAAGTTGTATTTTGCAACAAATTCGTAAATAAATAATTCATTCTCGCGGACCTGGAAGAGGGGTTTTTATCCTTGCGCGCGCGCGCTACACGCACACGTCCTGGCGCTACAAGCTCCTCGTCGAAATGCTCATTATTTTCACGGTTTTCCAAAGGTGCGTCCGATGGGCACAATGATTGGTAATGCAAAAATTCCATTTTTGAACCCCAACCCATTAAATTGCAGTTGACATGCTCTTGAACGGTTGCTTGGCATTATGTAAAAAAATTCTTGTTCAGGCCAACCCGCAAGTGGGCGAGCCTTCACAGGTGTGGGAGGGATAGGCGCCTCAGGGCCATCGGTGAAGGGAAGCGCCCTCCGCGTGTCGATCCCAGCCGGAACCGGCGTGGTAAACCCATCCGCCGAATCCATGGTGGCCATAGCGGTCGAAGGTAGAGCACCGGCGCAATGAAACCCTAACAATAAGGCTTAGCCCCCTTCAAGGAAGGGGCCAAATCCAAGATAAATTCAAAATCTGCTCCGACGCCCACGAAACTCGGTAACACGGCCGGGTTTGGCGAGGTAAAAACACCCTCCAAAGGAAAATGTCTGAGCCCAAGTACTCCGTAAATAACAAGCGTCCAAAAACGGCCAAGTCAACCGCAATATCTGAAAATTCGCTCAATATACACAAACAAGCGGCAAGCGTGGCGAATTAAGGTAAAATGACACGGGCAAAGATGCATAGAGTCGCGAGGAAAAATGCGAAGCGGCGGGGGTGGGCGGAAAGTAGGAGTGGGAGGTCGAGGTCCTTGCGCTTGTCGATGTCCGCTGTCATGGTCCTTTTAACGTGTCGCGAGCCACTAGGTACCAAACTCTACGCGATGCTGCATACAGTCGGGGGCCCCAGCGCTCTCTGACCCATCTCCTCCATACTTCCCTCCGCCACTCGTCGCGCTCACCTCACCATCTACGCAGTCAGTTGTGCCGCGAAAACGCGGCACCCCGCAACATTCTACTTACTCAGCCACGCTCGCCCCTCCACAGCTTTAGCCAGCCATTTAGTGGCTTTGAATCAAAACCACTTTAGCCAAGTGGTGGGCCTAAAGCCTACTAGAATGTCCCAATGACACAGTGAAAACGCTGAACGCCGTAGGGTTTGAGCGAGGCAAATCGGGTATCTCAAAAGATAGAAATGAATACACGACTCTCAGGCTATCTAAGCTCTGAGGCGGCCGTCACTAGGCAATCATATCGTGTGTCACAGCGGTCTAAGCTACCGAAGTCGAACTACTAAGTACATGTAGGAAGTTACTGTACTGTCACTGTCACTGTCATACGTCATACGTGGTACTGAACTACCGAATCTCAGCACCTTGTCCTAGCTCCTAGCCTCCTATAAAGGGTCCACTGAGCCGCCACAGGAGACGGCCGTGGAGCGAGTGCGCGGAGGCTACTTGTTAGGATTTACAGTATAGATTGTCTCGATCATTGGTGGGTAGAAGTGACTGTCCTGGCCATCTCTAGGTGCTAGTTCAGGTTGAATCTTTGGACGTTTGCCTGCTGTTTTGCGATTCGCGGGACGTCGTGGACTGTTAATGACCGTTCGGTAGCCGGGGTCCAATTTGGGGTCCCCGGGGTAAAATTTAAATCAAGTCACAGGAGACAGGACTGCTAGGAGCTTGGAAAGGATCGAGGATGTGTCATGCCATGTTTTCGTATTACTCTTTACTGTTGATCGCCGACTTTCCTTCCGTCATCAGTGATGACCGTCATTCAGGAGACGGATCGTCCGATCTCACTCCTCGGATCGCGGAAATGGAGAATCGCGAAGTGGCGGTTCACCTCCAGCTTCGTAGTCCAAGTGTCGCAGAGTGTCGCTCTTAAGTCGGAAATTGGTGAAAATACTTCACTTTTCCTACCTGCTGACGATTGCTGCGTCTTTCTTCTCCGTTTCCTAACGCAAGTTTTCTTCTTACAATCATGAGTTTCGCAGCAATCGCTACTAATTCTGATTTGCGGAGGGCGACCCGCTCCTCCCGCAGCGCACTGACCCGTCAGCTTGATGAGAATTCCGTGCCCAACGTTATGTCGTCCGCGTTTAATGCAGCGACCTCGGCTCCGCGGGTCTCCCCTCCGCGGGAGGAGCCCGCAATCTTTCGCTCGTTGGGTCTTAATGAATCTGAAGACGGTGACGAGGTGGTCGACGCGGGGGAAAGGTGGTCCCGAGAGAATGTTGAAACGCCGGAGTCGCCGTCCGGACCGTCCTTGTTGCAGGAATTGTCGTTTGGCGACCAAGCTGCCCCTGGACGCGCTGACTCTCCTCCTCCGGCAAGAAATGTGCTGCAGAGAACGTCCTTGGCGGAGGATGTTGCGGGGGGGGCCAGCCTCCCTCTCCGTCCGCAGGCGTCCCGCGATGAAGTCCACCACGCGACGGAGGAAAGGTTGACTATTCCCGACTTGACGGTGAACGCCTTTACTGGACTTAACTTCTTCGTGCTGCCTAGCAAGGAATTACTTTTGAACCCCTCGATCTTTAAGACCGAGCACCTTCGGAAGATCTGTGCCAAGGTCCCCGGTCTGGAGATGTCGAACAACCAGTCCAGAGCAACTGTGGTTCGGAATTTGGAGAGCTTCCGCGAGGTGCTGGAGAGGTCACGCACGCCCCCGACGGGGGATATGGCTACACCTGTGACTTTGACCCCGCGTACTGATCTGAACGCGGGGGGGGCGGTCCCCCCGCCAATGGGGGACGTCCCGACTGACTTGGTGTCCCGGGAATCGGGACACCAAACGCCTCCAGTTGTCCCGGTCACCGAGGGCACGGGCCCCCGCCGGCCCCCGTCCCCGTTGTACGTCCGGCCGGGAGCCGCGCAGACCCCGACGTACCCGCCGGGGTTCGGCCCGCACACGGACCCGAATGCGGAGCAAGGTCTTTTCTCTGGCCTCGACCCCCCCGCAAGCCAAGCACAAGAACCTCTGTG